>JAULBW010003373.1:0-22689 GCA_032358265.1 Vaucheria bursata | reverse complement strand
TAGGTATAAACTTAACTCCTTTGTAGAAACACTTGATTTACATGATAAAATTAATACAAAAGTGTTAGCAGCAAAAAACGTGATAATATCAGTAAGGCAGTTGCATTTAAAATTTGTATATGTGGATATTACTGTACAGTGGAGGGTAGTATTGTGCATGCATCTCTAAGCTAGTTTTTGCAATCAATTAAAGGTGAACTATTTTTGAGAGGTTACTCCAAACAAGTGAGAGATTAAGTTAACAATATCAATATCATCTTCATTTAAGAACTATTGTACTTGGCCATGCCTGATAGTGTATTCACCCAGTTGTCAGCAAATTTATCATACTAAATAACTTGTTAAATGTAAAATTAACAGAGATTTTCAAGAAAATTAATGAAAACAACAAAAATTTCTTAGATTGAGTACAATATTTTAAACAAGTATACTTGCTGATTAGTTAACTTTAAGTTTATATAGGAAAGGTTTGATGGAATTTTTTACTGCAATTTGAAAAATTTTAAAGTTCACAATTATTGATACAAATTTAGTCATGTCTCCACTTAATTATATTTTGCACCTGTGCTTCATTTTGTGATTTGGCTATATGGATTTCTACAGTTACTTATGTTTCTATTTGAGACTTTAACCAGTTATTGACTTGTTATCTATTGCACTAAAATCTTGCATCTAATTCTTATCTACAATTCTACAGTTCTAATTCAAGAGTTGGTCCTAAAGATCTTCTGCTCATTTGCAAGTGCAAGATTTGGAATGCCATGTGTATCATAGAAAACTGCACACATTTCCAAAAACTTATTTCTGCAATAAATGCAAATTAAACAAGTTGTTGAGATGCAATTGCATTTCATGCAAGTAAATATTTTAAACTGTATTTGTGTTTTTCTTCACTTCTTCTGTTCCTATCCATCGGTGTGGATATTTGTCTTTGCAGCAGAGCATTGGGCACTAGAGTAATTAAGTCTTTTTTATTTTTTCTTGTTAATCAATTTCTTGATATAATTATTTCTATCTTGCTTGTTTTTTATTTATCATCTTGTCTTGCTCTGCAATCTCAGTGTTCCAGTTCATTCTACTCTTTTCTTTCAATATTAGCATGTTTCACTTATTTTTCTTGCATATATTTAATCTTAGGCATTGTTAGGATTGCTGCATGTAATAAAAACTGAAATTGGTTAAATATGATTTTTTTGAAAGTGGTAAGTCATTGTTGAACTCCAACAATAATTTATGGTAAGTCATTGTTTAACTTGAAGTATTAAATATATTGATTAGAAGATTCACTTTTGATCATGCAAGTACCCTTAGCAGCCTTGTAATTCAGTCTTGTGAATATGTCAAGACTTGCAAAAGAAGGAAAAGGATTGAAGAAACAAGAACAGAACAGGGAAGATGGATAACAGCAAGAGAGAGAACTAGAGAAATAATGGAATACAAGTGTACTGACTTACATGCATCTCAGTTAAGAGATATGGGAGTGTGTATGTGAATGTGTTTCCACTAACAACAAGAAAACATGATAAAATATGAAGGAATAATTGATATCCAACTTCAACTTGATGACTAGCCTCATTCCCATTGGCTGATTTGTAGAGAGTCATCAATAAGAAGAACAAGTTCACATTGGCTGATCCATGAAGAATCATCAGAATAATTCCCTATTAACTAGTCTGTGAAATGTCATCAAAATAAGAATAGAACAAAATCTCCATTAGCTGTTTGTTAGAAACATGAAACACAACTAAGCACAAGAAACTGTGACAGAAATATGTGCATTTATCATGCACTAATTGTGTTGATAGAAATGAGCTAACTTTATCAACACAACAAAATATAAAACCCTACTAGAATCTGTGTAGCCAATTTACTTGGAACGTCATAAATGAACACTGACCGCAGTATAAAAACAGAATTAACCCCTAAGGGAGTTAATTCCTAACACTGCTTTCATGAAGAGTCACAAAAATAACAATAGAACAATATCCCATTGGCTGCTTTTGTGAAGAGTCATCAAAATATATGAAACAGAACAGAAAGTATAGGATATTCTAGAACATGCGGATCTAAGACATAGTTGTAGTCCTAACAATGTACTATATAGTATATTTCCTGTCCTGCTGTCTTTGTCCACTCTTTGTTTCGTCTTATCTACAATTAGATCTTGAACTGAATCTGTTGAGTTATTTGCTAGGACTAACAGGCATACACATTTAGTAATGGTAGAAATTTTTTATCATTCAAGAAGTTTTGTTACATTCGTATTTTGTCTTTTTTAAATGCAATAGTGGAAGTTGGCATGTTATGACTTAGAATAAAAAATTATAGTTTTTTCAGATAGGGTTAAGCAAACAATACTATTTCTTTCTCTTTTAATTTCAGTACATGGATATAATGCGCAATATAGTTATGGAACATGAAAACATACGTGGAACATTTTAGATTTTGCAATTAGCAATCAGTTGTTCCAGGCATTTTTATTGACAGTCCTTCTGTATTGGGACTTATGTTCTCTTAGTCATTGAATCATAAGGGTTAAATAAATTGCGCTAAGAGTAGTGGGCCTGAAAATAATAGCATTCTTATCCAGAATTATCGGTTAAATGACAATATGCCGCAATTACAATAAACTATCTGCTTTTTAAATATTTTAGAAATATACGCTCAAAAAATAAACATGCCATAGCATTTTTGTTGTTTAGCTCCTGAAATATCTACTGCTCGAAACGTACACTTTTTTTTTGTTTCGTAGATAGCGTCTAATTCTCAGCTGTACGCTTCTATTGTAAGAACATATTGAAACTATTGCTATTTGTTCGTCAAATTATATACATGCTAGAAGCATTGCTCTCCAAAAATAGAAATTATATTCAGTCGATAGATTTCTATAATATTTTCATCTAAAAAATTATTCAGCTTTTAGGTTAAAGCAAAATTAAGGAAGAACTCATACAAGGCATATCTGTGCAATGAACAAGCATTGCATTACTTAGTGTGTCCCACAAACCGAAATCGAAAAATCTGCTCTGTATATTAGTAAATTGTCAATAAAATATGAGAAAAAATATCCTCATTGGAGAATGAAACAACAGAAATATAAATAGATAATTGAATTGCCGTCGATGAATAAAAAAGAGTTACGTATTAAATCTTTTAATCTATATATCAGTACAATGTGTCAACTATAATAATGTCGTTTCGATATTTTTGATAACTTAAATTTTAATCTATTCAAAATACGAATAAGATGTCGTTCGAGTATATGAATTAATTTTCAGCTTAAAGTAAATAAGGTAACGCAATGAAGAAAAATATTAAACTTTTTTGTCATAACAATTTTTGCAGAAAAGTTGAACTATCATCTAGAGTGCACCTAATTGGAGGACACCACTGAACGAGGTCAGTTCAGTTGAAGAGAAATGATATTTTATAGATTAACACTTTTTAATTCAACTTTTTCTAAAATAAATAAGTCAACCAAAAGTCATTTTTTCCGCATGGATTTAATATTTAAGTATTTAATAATTAACTTAATGAATCATACAGCACAGCAGAAAAAAGATACAAATTTTGCAGGTAAATATTTTTTATTAAATTTTTTGGGGCGCCACCAGTATTATAACTTTAG
Source organism: Vaucheria bursata (assembly GCA_032358265.1). Taxonomy (NCBI): domain Eukaryota; class Xanthophyceae; order Vaucheriales; family Vaucheriaceae; genus Vaucheria; species Vaucheria bursata. The sequence continues at coordinate 19,061 of JAULBW010003373.1, read as the reverse complement.
TCTTAAAATATAGAAATTTTTCAAATAATCTCAAACATGTAAATCTCAAAGTGGCTGGTCACAAAATGCACCACCAAATCCTCGGGCACAAAAACAGTAGTACACTGGATCCCCATAATAATTCATATTAACACAGTCTCCTCCATTGTTGCATGGGTTAGGGTTACATGATTTTGGCCTGTCTTTACGGTAACATAGATTACTTGTCGAGGATCTCCCTGGGCTAAAAATGCATTCCTCGTCGACAGAGCAGCAATTATAATTGGGCGAAGTGACGATGGAATAACTGTTAGAACTGGAGGCTCCACAGGGGGTTTCCCCTTCCCTGCATTCTAATTCACAGTACTGACCATAGTAGTTTCCTTCGCATGCGCAAGTTGTCTGTAGTCACACTTGAGTATGTTATTATTTCAAGATATGGAAAAAAAATTGAATAGATCTTGTTACATACAATCATAAATAACTTATGAATATTACAAGCTTTCTACAGCTAGCTGCAATTTTGCTGCCTGCTGTATAGTGATCGATTAGATATATATCAGATATAGCTAAAAAAAGGATTGCATGTAACAAATATATAGCTGACTCTAGTCATGTGTGGATGGTATAGATTCCCTAGATGAACCACTTTGGGGTGATGAAGAATTTACCTCACCATTGAAAGAATCAACGCTTTTTTTTATTGGCAGCAAGAACTCTTTGGTCAAATTATTTGCTTTCAAATAATAAAGTAGTGCAACTTTTTGGTTGCACGACAGTAGTACAACTATGAAAATTATGGATGGATGGTTGATCTTGTTTGAATAGTTAGTAAGGCAGCTGAAAGAGTCTATAGAAAGTTGTCAGTTGACATAATGTAACTCCAAAAAAGATCATGTACTGCATTATTACTTCTAGAAAATTAATGAACATTCAATGTTGATATCTCAATAAACATAACGCATACATTGTGCAGCAATTTCTTACTTGGTTGCATCATTTCCGTAAATAAATTTAAATATTAAAAAAATACTTTCAATGTTCTCCATAGCACTTTCCTAGTCAACATAATAGAAGCTTTGCAAAAAGTAAAAAAGTATCAATGCTAATAAAAATGGACAAGAAAATATGTACATCTAAAGATCCACTTTCTCAAAAATACCAACCAATGAATTCGAATGAAACAACTGAAATTTGTGCTTTGAAAAATTACAGTAGAGGCCATAACGTTTGAAGCTGTTAACTGTTTTCTATACAATTTGTTAGATCAGTTTCTTCAAATGTGCTATTTCATATATTGAACTTAACACAATTCAGTTGCACAAGTAGCTCCAAAATTCATAATTAGAGGCCCAGTGAAGAGATGAATGGGGGGAACTCAACTGTGAGCTCAAGAAAAATTAAGCCATTATGATTGTGAAAGATTGAAATACATAAAGTTTAGAGACTGTACGTTGAATGGTTAGACTACTGACCGTCAAAATGCATTTGGTTTCCTGAGTTAAATCAGAAGAATCATATTGAAATCCTACTCCACATTCAGCTCCCTGCTTGCAAGAATTGGGGGTACAGGGGTCATTAGCAGGGGGTACAATACAAGGAGGACCCCGTGCACGACAGCTGACATCAACGTCATTCACTTGAGCAGCAAGATAAATTTCGAACAAGTGGCATTCTGGGCCTTCTTGAAAATTATTTAGGTCGCATGTGCTGCAGCTGTAGAGCAATTTAGTTTTCATATGACATCAAAAATGCTTCAAGAAGAAGAATCTTTTTAATTAACATACTCACACACTATTTCATATAGAATACTTTATATTCATAAGACTTTTCAACTCATAATCAAGGACTACATTGCATTTAACAACAAAGATATGCAATGTAATTGGCGTGTTTGATCAAATATTTCAAGATATATATTTACAAATTTGTAGCCTAGGACTTAGAAAAAAACTATCAAACTTTTAAATTTTCAATAGGGGTAAATTTTTTGCCATAAACAGATTTATTTGAGCGCTTTAAATTGGATGCAAGTGCACAGAATCCACTCCCATGAATGCCAAAATTCATTCAGTAAGACCCGAGAAAACGATGCAATGAAATATCACAAATGTGGGTGTTCAGTACAAGTATGGCAGTTATATAGTTTAAAAAGTGCTAATTTGTTGAAGAATTCATTAACTTTTTATCAATACCTTTTTGGGCAGCAAACTTGCATAATGCAGTTAGGATAGCCATAAATGATATCTGAAAGAATGCCATCTTTGCAATATTCTGCACATAAAAGGACAAGTTTATTAACAAAAAAAATTGTAAATTTATCCAGGCAATTTATCCAATACATTGTACAATTTAAAGAAACATTTAAATTTAAAAAAAAACTGAATCGGTTCTCCAAAAATTTTGGGGATCATATTTTGTTACATCTAAGTATATCTTACAATACTCTGCAGCATTATACTTGAAGCCAGATTATTTGAAGATTTTTGCGTAAAATTCATGTACTAGGACCAAAGCAAACTAATATAATATATATAAACATCGACCAGCAAAAAGTTTATTGAGTCATCCTAGGAAAAATTAAGCTTGATGACGATACACTTCAAGGCAAATCAAAATCTAGATTCCCTGATTGTTACTACAAGTTTCATTTTAAAGCATACACTTCAGCCACCTCAAAAGTAATCACTCTAGTCTGTGAAACTATTAGCATATTTTGGTTTCTGCATATCATTAAAACATACTAAGCATACGTAGCATTAAGAAGTTTATTAAGGCAAACTACTCTCATAGTTCAAAGTAAAACTAAATAAACTGAACATATCTTTCTGTTTAAATCATACAAGTTAATAGTTCATGTAAGTACGATAAGATACAGATGTCAATGCTTACCTGATGCAGGTGTAGGAGTAGGTGTGACGGTATTTTCTCCCAGCACACAAGGAAGTTTACCAGCAGTACAAGAGGCAGTAATTTGGCTAGTACAACAGTTGGCAGGACCTCCAGTGCGTTTATCGCAGTCACTACCTCCACATGTTCCACAACTACCGGTACAGCATGTCTTTCCTGATGCATCTAAAATTCCTCCAGTTGGGCATCCATTGGTTGAAGCTGCTCACCAATAAAAGAAATAAAGTGCCAAATGAAATTAGAAATTATTCGAATATACATTTCAAACTTATGAAGATATGTAAAATGTACAGCACCAAAAAAAGTTAGATAGGGTAGTGACACATGCCAAAACAAGCATACAAAAATATATAATTTAGATTTACAAAATCAAATTTCAGAAGGAGATGATATCAAAAATATTCGTAACTCACGTGGTGAAGTTCCAGTTCCTGCTAGTAAACATGGTGGCTGATTTCCAGTACATGATTTTGTGATCTGACTTGTACAGCATGCTGCAGCACCACCAGGGCGAAGGTGGCATTCATTGCCCCCGCATGTTCCACATGATGAAGGGCAGCAAACTTTTCCTGTGCTGTCAGTAATCGACCCGGTAGGGCATTTAGACACTGGTGGATTGGTGGGAGGTGGAGTCGAACCTAAAATAGAATTTAAAAAGTTTTTTTATGTAGTAATGCAAAAAATATAGCTTTTTTTCAACTTCATTCATTCTTAGAGCTACTCACTTCCAGGTATTAGACAAGGTAACTTTCCAGCTGAGCAAGAGTCGTTTACTTGACTCGTACAGCACGCAGAAGCACCCCCAGGTCGAAGATGGCAACCAGAACCACCGCACTGCCCACAGGCGGCGGGGCAGCATGTTTTACCCAACGCATCCAAGATGCCTCCAGTCGGGCACGTATTTGAAGAGCCTATAATAGTGAAAGATACTAGAATGTTAAACACGACCTCTATAAATTAACATTGCAGCAACTGTGACATACCTTCTGAAGCGAGGCATGGAAGGCCGCTTGTACTGCATGATTTTGTAATTTGACTTGTGCAGCAGGCAGTTGCCCCTCCAGTACGTGTATCGCATCCGAAACCTCCGCATTGACCACAGCTTGCAGGGCAGCAGTATTTTCCCGTCGTATCCAATAGTCCATCTACGGGGCATGTAGCTATAAAGCAGTCACGGTGCAATAAGTTGTGAATGTTAGGTGAGAGCGAAAAATCGAATAATGAATACAAAGGATACCTAAAGCTCGGTTAGAGATTAGCTGTTCGGCATTGTTATATGCTGAAAGTGATTGCAGAAAACTCTGGCATAAGATTATTGAAATCAACGAGATCTTCATCTTATAGCTTTCGACTTATAGTATTTTTAGTGTCTGCTTCTGTTCAACAACGACAGGTATGAATTGTGAGTGAATCCGCTCTCAATTTTGAACGCCTTAAGAAACTGATCTTTCACGTACTGGTAGGGATATGAACGGAATAATATTTTTGCCTCCCCGCATTGCAGGATTTACCCAACATATGTAGCAGCTCCATTTTTGAAATCTCCATATCCCCAAATAACGTTGCGCCGTTGCCATATTGTGGCTCAAACTTATATTTGTTCCTTTTTTACTAGTAGTTGCTAATCTTGGGGCGCAAAATTCGATGTTCAATCTCGTAACATTCACCGTGCAATATTATGGCTATGATTATAAACTAAAGGGTACGCCAATATTAGCCGCGTAAAGAGCCTTTTTCAATCTCTTCTATTATTTTATCGGACAGCCGTTTATTCCAGTAAGAAACTGACTTCAACTATTATTTACGTAAATCAGATATCAAACCAAGGACAAAAGTACAAACATAAATGTGCATAACAATTTATTGATTAGTTTACTTCATGCGTTGCCGAGAATGAATGTCGTCAACACATCCTTCATTTACTATTTACGATGCAAACAACTTAAGATGAATACAAACAACAGTCAAACAAACACTTGTATCCAAATAGAGAACATGGTGCAATAAATCAGTTCCTAAAAATTCCAATGCATAGTAACGTGCCCCGATGCTTCTTGAATATCTGTCATCACAATTACAAGCTGAAGTGCAAAGGATGGAAATGTCAATAAAAGGTTTTTGATAACTTCAATATCTACAAGATGTACTCTGATATCTGCTAAACTCTGTACTCTTGAGAATACTCATAAAATTAAGGCAATTGGCCAAATTTCATTTCAGCAAGAGATAAATTGCTGAAACTCAGAACTTCTCAGTTTTCAAAGCTATATGTTGAAAAGTTATATGCAGAGAGAAACTACCATATCCTGTGATACCACTCAAGGTGGAAAAAGAAGATTTGGATGTAGATAGTAGACAGCATTTGGGATGCTATTGCAGTTAGTGATATAGTGATTCTTTATGGACTATGAAAGTGAGATAAAAGCTACTATTGTCTTGCATATTACTACAAAATTAATTTAGGTAAATCAAGTCACATGTAAATGTTATAAAAATGAAATGATTAATAATATAAGATAAACCTCCATGTATGTATGAAAAAATGAGGGCATTTTAAAACATAGGAACAAGAGTTGAATCAGAGCTGCATAATATATAAATCATATTGGTAAGCTAATTTATTATTACTTATAAAATGTTGCTCATATTTTAGATTAAAGTAAAATGAATTGTTGTAGATTTAGTTCTGTAAAAGCAATAAGTATTAACAATTTTGATGGTTTTTCTATCCTCAAAGCATGTACATGATAATATATTTAGTCATGAACTTAAACAATAACAAATTTGAATACTTGTGTAATCAATGTTTTTGAAATTTATTGACTACTATCTAGTTGTAGCACATGTGTATTTCATCTATACCTTTCCACACCCTTTGAAGTTTGTGTTTAATATTTAACTTGTTTGTATTTTCAATAATATTTGGAAGATTAATTGCTGATATCTTCACTGTTTTTGCAAGCATTTTGTTTCTACCTTTTTGTCTCAATCTAAAATAACTTTATGCATAATCACAAAATATTTGTCAACTCATCCTTTTCTGTTTTCCATATTGAAAGTGTTTTTTCATCATTGGATAAATTTTCAGAGTCCACTTTACCTCCAAATTTGAAAGAATTATTTTTTAGTAGATCAGTTGTAAAATTGTAGATTGAAATATAATTACCTATCTTAACAAACAGTCACATTACATTCTTCTATAAATGTGTTGATGAGCTTGAATGATTAAAAGAAATCAGGATTATTTCATGTTAATATATCAGTTAAAAATGTTTCCATTGATTTTAAAACGCATCTAAAATCTTCAAAGGCTGTCTTTTCACAGAAAAAAGTTTTTTTCAGGTGGTTTCTAACTCTCAAATGCTATTTCTTTCAATAAATCAACCTCATTAGAATTGAAAAAGCATATACTGAATTGTCATTTTCTCATGATTTAAAGCTTGTTGTAGAAACAAGTTCTAGTCATTTCTAAAACGGAAAAGTAATATTGCAACTAACCTGGTGAAAGATATTTGTATTTTTCATTATTGGACATGAATATTAATACTTGCCAAATAGGAAAGGACTTGGTGTAAATGATGAATAACTGCATATCCAGCAGTCAAAATCCTTATAATATGTGTGCATTAAATTGGTTCTTTTGGATTTTTTGCCAAATGTTTTAAAAAATTTTCCAACGTACCAAACACAAAACTTGTTGACATTGCATGTATATTTTAAAACACTTGCAACTACATGCTATCTAAACTTTAGTTATAAAAATCCAAACAAGTAAGTTCAATCTAAGCCTTGCAAAAAGATGCAAATAGCTCTGCACTAATATACTCCAATGGCTCTCAGTTATTATTGTAACAAAAACTTGGAATGTCTGGTAGAAAATGCCAGGTCAAAATAACTCAAATTTTTTCTGATACCAGCAGCTCCAAGTACATGCCCTTACATGCTAAAGATTACAGGAAAAGCAATATGAGAACATTTCATGTACTGAGTATTACCAGTCTTCATATTAGGTCTTAGTACCTAGTTTTGAAGGAACAAATGGTTAGAAGTTATAGTACATGCCAAAGCATATTTAGCTAAACCTTTGAATATAAAAGTGCACAAAAATTTGGATGAGCACTACTTTTGATAAAATCATTCTGATCTTGCTTAAAGCCATGTCTAGTGAAATCAAATTTATTATGAACAGCATTAGGATCATATGTGATTGTATATCTGTTTTAACTAATCTTTTAAGAGCATGCTGTGCATACTAATGACAGTTATATCTTATACCAATTAGGCAAAGAGTACTGATGACATATATTTCCACCATGTTTCTATCAGTCAAAAGAATATATAGATTGATACTTTTTTAGACTTAAAAATTTTCTATTACAATTGTTTTGTCATTTTTTTTTAATTTTTTCTGATGAAAACATTAGCGTGTTTTAAAAAGGAAAGCCAGTATCATATCTTTGAGCTATCATGCTATATAGTTTTGTCGTGAAAATTTACACAATAAGTCATATCAATTTTTATTTTTCCTACAATCATATATATTTTTGTTGCTTTTCAAAACAAAAATTAATTTATTTTTGCTCTTGCAGAGAAACTAACTTTAGTACTTTTAATAGAATCATAGCAATGTTGAATATTTTTTTCTGCTTAATAGGATCTTCAAATTTTCTCTGATTATTTAGTTGTATTTTAAGTACCAACGGTAGCACTGGACTTGTGTTGTATTGGGTAAAATGTAATTTACAAAGTTGAAATAATTTTGTAGAGTGTCATCCATGTCGTTTTAAATGCAGTATTTCTGTATTACTTTGCATTCAAACATCTATGTACAGAAGATGGCATGAACAATTAAAATATATATCCGTTACATTCAAAAGTTTTTCCACCTGAACGACAAAAATGCTATTGCATTAACAAAACTCATCCAATCAAGATTTCTTCCATCTAAAATACTGCAGTTTTTGCTTTTGCTCCATCTTGTAATCTTGTGAACAGAATAATTGGTAGTGATATTGGTACTGGTTACGTAGTTGAGCCCTTGAAAGTTATAATTCTGGAAAGACAAATATGCATATTAGTATATCAAGGGTAAAACAACTAATTATAAAAGATAAATGACTACCAAATATACTCTATAAAATATTAATTTACTAATCCAAAAGCTTAAATGTTCATTTTTAATGTACGTGAAATGGAAACCAGTTTTTTCTAAAATCTCATTCTGTAATTTAACACCACTAGTGTACTTGCCAGGATTGCTGCATCCAATAAAGACTAAAATTGGTTAAATATGATTATTTTTAAAGTGGCAAGTTATTGTTGAACTTCAATAATAATTTATGGCAAGTTATCATTGAGCTTGAACTGTAACATATATTGATCAGAAAATTCACTTCTAATCATGCATGTAGCCTTAGTGGTCTTATACTCTAGTCTTGTTAATCAACTGTGTACTTATTGTTTCTGGACTGTTTCATTCAGTCCTGTTCCATTCTGTCCTGTTACATATTTGCTTGTCTGCCAATGATTAGATGTTAGGAAAATACAAACACAACAACTAACATAGAAACAGAAATAGTATTTGATATTAACCTACTTGTGTTGCTGAAAGTGAGATAACTTTTGTAACACACAAAACATAGTAGCATGAAGAACAGGGTTCAGTTCTCTGATGTATCTTGGAACTGAAACTGAAATCAAACTAAAACCAAACTGAAATCAAACTGAAACCAAAATCAAAACATCAACAAATTATACCGCAGCTACAAAATTGAATTAACTCCCTTAGGTGTTGATTCCTAACATCAGACTTTGAAAAAGAATCTGTTGAGATATTTGCTGAGACCAACAGTACTCAATATTTCACAGCAAAATCATACTACTACCACTGATATCAAGATTTTCAAAGCTTTCATTTGTTTCATCAATGCAATGATGTACAAAATTTAATGTATATTTATTAGAGTTGTCATGCAATTTGCACTGTATTATTTCTTTATGCCTTTGATGAACATGCATATATCAAAAACTTTGGTGAATTTACCAAGCTTTTGAGTGACTTTGCTAAATGGTTTTTACATGTTTGTAAAATACGATTGCAGCATGTTCAAGTTTTTTTTTGTTTGGAATTAAGTTCCAAAAATGTCAACTTCATTTGTAGCTGCAGTACAAGATTTAAGAAGATTTGTACAGTTCTGATTCAAAAAAATTTGTACAAATACAACGTTCAAGGAGAGTCACACACCCAGAATAATTTGGGTTGCATGTGTTCTATTGCTGTGTTGATAGAGTGTTCTCACTTTTATCAATGCAATTAGTAAATGCAATCTTTCTGAACTAATTCTTGTTCATTTCCTCTTATGTTTTTTTTATTACATTCCCAATAGTTTGATACAAGTGTAGTGTTGCAATTGTGACCTAAGCCCATTTCTGGTATGTCTGTTTTTTTTCTTCTGTATCTGTTTTTGTTTTTTCTGTGTAGCACTTGGTACTTCCTTTATCTGGCACTCTTTTGTGTTATTTGGTGTGCTACCTACTTTACCTTAGCAATTCCAAGTTTCTTATATTTTGGTCAAGACATCTTTGAGTTGCCAAGTTTTTTTACTTTTGCACTGTCTGTTTCTCTATTTTCAAAGCTCTTTTGGTCAAATTCTTGAAGCCTATTCTCTTTACTGGACTTTGTGTTCAGTATCTAGCTTTGGTATTTTCTTCACTTGAGTGAAATAAGTCCTTTGTGTCCTAAGTCCATGCTGTTCCTTAGGTACTGCTCCACTAAGCTGTACATCCTTGTGTTAGGAATTAACTTCCTAAAGTACTCTTCGGTTTGTAGCTGCAGTACAATTCAGAGAGATTTATGTAATTATACAATTCAAGAGGATTTGTACAATTTTAATTTGAGGAGAGTCACTTTGGTAGAAGTTCAAGGAGAGTCACATAAGTAGAAGTTCAAGGAGAGTCATACATTTATCAGCTTATATATATTTTATTGTGTTAATAGAATGTTCTCACTTCTATCAACACAAAGTATTTGAATGCAATATATCTATACAAATTATTGTCCGTTTCTTTTTGTGTTTCAACTACTGCGTTCCTATTGCCTTGTTTTGTGCAACTTTGTAGTTGAGCAAATTAGTTAGATAGTAAGTTGTTTGTGTTCAGACTTTAATGACCAATTTAATTGTAGCTTAGGAATCTTTTAAAACATTAAGACTTTGGTTAGTATGTTAGGTATTATTAAAGACTCTAGCAATTTATGGCCTTGTCACTGCTTGACTTTCAACCACAATCTAATGGGTCTATTGATCTTAGGTGCAAAAAGCTGCAAAGAGTTGCTGAGAGGAAGTGACCATTGAGTATTCTTAATTGAGCACCTTGCCAAATGGAAAGTCTTTAGTTTTAAAAAAGAGTTTCTGATTAAAAGTTGAATTATAAGTTAAGTATGTTGTAACAATGAATACCTGATCAGAGTAATCAGCTATGGACATGGTTAGAGACATCTAATGCTGAAATTGCTGCTGTAAAACTCAAGTACAAGCTAACCAAGAAGTTTGGGTCAGGATTCTCCATCTTTGGGTTTTCTATCTCCAAGTCAATTGGTTTAGAAACCTCTCCTGAATCTACTTGACCCCATCTATGAAGATGGATATAAGAATGAAGTCTTTCTAGCTTAGTTGAATCTATTATTTCAGTTACAGAGGTTGAGATTCAGGGATGATTTGCCCAAGGTGCTTTCTGCTCTGTTATACAAAGGGACCACATTTAACTGGGTGCTAGTATATCTGCAAGCAGATCACAAGTTGGTATCAAACTATCAGTAATTTGAAAATGCATTTAAAGTCATGTTTGGGGATGTGAACCAATCTCAACAAGCTGCCAGGGAACTTTCGGATTTGAAACAAGGTCATTGTCCTGTAGTGGATTATATTTCCAATTTTCAGTGTTTAAGTATTGAGTTGGGATGGGAATAGTCATTGTCTTTGATCAAAATGTCTGACAGTGATTTGATCAAAGAGATTGAACAGACTCTTTGTAATTTTTATTATCCAACCTGTCTAGGTGATTTTTATGCACTAGTTGTGCAAATTGACAATTGACATATTGAGTCTTAACAGGCATATGCCTGCAATCTTTGACCTTATACTCAAATTAGTACTCTTACTGTTAATGATGGGGTATAAGACATGGTTATTGGCACTATGCAACATTGGGGTTTGCTCACTGGCAAGGAACATCAACATAGGTTGAATGAAAACCTATGCTTGTACTACGGTGTAGCTAGACATGTTATTGCTTTGTGTCCCAAATGTCATGGAGGCTGTCATGGAGCATTGATAGATCAATGTTTGATTAGTACCACGTTACTTATAGGTAAGCCTCATTTATAGTTATTCAAGTTACTAATGGAGGGAAAAACTGTCACTACTTTAAATGCTTTGATTGTTTTTAGTGCTGATTTGTCATTTGTAGAAGAGAATTTACTTCATACTTATGACATTTTGTATGAGAGTTTGGGCATACCTATGACCATTGAGAGAATTGAAGGTCATCCACTATCAGGGAGAACAACTGCACATTCTGTTGTATTGGAACTTTGAAGTAATATGTTATGTTCCATCATCATTTCTATGTACAAAAATCTTTGGTATCATCAATTGTTTTGGGAGTGGATTAGTTGTGTAAACCCAACCTGGTAATCAATTGGTCTACTTTAACTACTGATTTAAAACAACCTAAACAAGAATATGTTCTGCAAATTCGTGCTCTCAAAGATCAAGTAAGAAATGTCAAGGATCATCCAGTTAAAGATAATCCTGCAGAATCTCACACAATTATTGATGAATCTATTTTTGACATGGATAAGATATTGACTTGCTTACTATCTCAATACTATGAATATGTTTTGTTTTTTTCTGCCTAATTAGCTGATGTTACCAGAGCACCAAAAATTTGATATTGGTATCAGCATTTAGGAGGGCAAGAAAGTGCCTTGGTGGTCAATATATCCATTGTCTGATCATAAATTATGTCACTTCAGAAATATTCAGATAAACGATTGAAAAAAGGATCTAATTGTTCCCCTCAGTCTTCAGCAGGTGCATCAATTTCCTTTATTAAGAAATAGAATGATGATTTACAGCCAGTGACTGATTATTAAAATTGAACAAGATAACAAAAAAAATAGATGCCCACTGCCTCTAATTCATGAAATGGTACATTGTTTTGCTAAAGCTTGCTTTTTTACAAAGGTTGACCTGTGTGGAGCTTATAATTTGGATTGTGTTTGGTAGGGGGATGAATAGAAACCTGCTATTTGTTGCAGATTTGGGCACTTTGAGTATCTGGTAATGCTATTTAAATTAACTTATGCACCCGCCATTTTTCAAAATCTAATGAATAAAACTTTTTTACAGTTTAGATCCGTTTTGCATTATTTATCAGGACAATATTTTTGTATATTCAGAAAACATTGATCACTGTACACAACATACATCAATGGCATTTGAATGATTAAATGAGGATTTACTTTATACAAAGTTGTTGAAGTGTGAATTTTCAGCTTTGTCCATTAGTTTTCTGGGATACACTATTTCTGATTTAGGTATTGTGCAGGATCCAAAGCAAAAAAAAGAGTATCCAAATCTGACCTTTTCCTACAAGTATAAAATCACTTCAGTCACTTTTTGGATTTTTAAATTTCTATCAAATGTTCATGCCATAATACTCAAATACTACTGTTTCCATATTATATTTATTGAAAAAAAATCAAAACTTCAATCGGAGCAGAGACTTTTATGTATCATTTGACAAATTGAAAGTAGTTTTTTGTTCAGCACCTTTGCAACATCATACAAATACATTGAAGCCATTTACTGTTAAAGCAGACATCAGATGTTGCCATTGGGCACATTTTATCTCAAAACTTTGACTTTATAGTACATCCAATTGCTTACTATTTGAAGAAATCTACAGTACTCAAAATTAATTACAAAGTGTACAATAAGGAACTGTCAGGAATTAATCGCTAAGGGAATTAGTTCTTTTCTGTAGCTGCTGTACGTTTCTCCTGATACTATGTTGAAGTTTCAGTTTAGACTATGAGAACAAGTTCAAGTTTAGCTTACAAGAACAAGTTTCTGTTAGGACTTAAGCCAATGTAGTTGCACGGGTCAGAATCAAGTGACAGTTCCCAATTCTCCCAGTACCGGGACAAATTAATTGTTGTGTTTTATTTTCATAGTAAATATTCATAGTTAGTACTACATTCTTAGTAGTAGTACTAGTAGTCCGGATGTTGCATAATTCAACTTAATGCATGCAGTTTATTTTGTATCATGTCGTTTCCGCTTCAGTGGCGGAAACAACATTGTATAATATTACATTTTCCCTGCTAGCTCTTCTTATTTTGTGCTTGAATTCATTGGGAAGATTGAGAATTTTGTCCTTGCTTGTGCATATTTTTGCCTGGTTAGTTCTGACCTTACTCCGTCAACAAGTTTGGTTTTTCCGCTCCTGAGAGTATCAGCAAGCAATATTTTGCTGTGTTAATGAAGTTACCTCACATATATTAACACAATTTAGCATGTAATAATATACACATTCTCACAGATTTCTTATGTTGCATGTTACATTCTAAACAGGAACTTTTTGAAATTGTCACTTGCTTTCATCAGTGAAAATCCTTTTTGCTTTGTAACTTGAAACTAGTTCAAGTATTCTTTAATCATCATAATCTGTTATATTTTTCCAGTGGCAAATAACTAAACTGCAGTTAGGCTTGTTGGTCCCTTTTTTGTTTGTGATTTGGATTTCCAGATTATTTTTTATTCTGGCAAAGGAAGAAAAAAGCCTTATATCCTGAGCTGTAGACAAGGCTATCAGTTGCACAATTTGAACAATCATGTAAAAGGACAGAATCAGGTACTACTATCTAAAGATAGATTTTTAGTTGCAGATGCTAGGGAATATAACTTGGAATGAATAAAAAATACCTTTAAGCTTACAATACTGAAACACAAGAGATAAAAGATAGCTATATATTTTCATGTCAGGACAATTGTATTATGTGCTATGGAAGAGCTGTGATTCTGAAAGACCTTCAAACTGAGATTCTTGAGGCATGTCACAATTTCCAGTTAGTTGGTCATGGTGAAGTTTGTAAAATGTTTAAATTTATTTCAAAAGAGTTTTGGTGGCCTGCAATGTATAAGGACTGTACTGCTTATGTGGAATCTTATCACATCTGCGCTCGGTTAAAAGCTATTCACATGAAATAGGCTGGACTTCTACATTTGTAACCTATTTCTCCAAAACCGTGGCACTCAATCTCTATGAAATTTGCTGTTGATCATCTTCCTACAGAGGGTAAGGATACTGCACTAATTATTGTTGATTGTTGTTCAAAAATGACACATTTCATTGATTATACTAAGATTATTACTTTATAACAATTAGCCAATACATTTTTCTACCATGTTATTTGTCTTTACAAATTTCCTAACTATATTGTATTGGATTGCAGATCTATGTTTATGTCTTTATTCTGAATGGCTTTACTTTTAAATTATGGTATATCTCAGAATTTATCTTCAACCTATTACCCTCAATCTGATGGTCAAACAGAATGGGTGAATCAAATTGTGGTGCAATATCTACAAACCTATTTAAACTTCAAACAAACTAATTGGTTAAAAAACCTTCTTATGGCCAAATTCTACTATAACTCCCATTATCACATGTCCACAGATATGAGCCCCTTTTAGGTTACTTAAAAATTTGACCCTCTAGTTGATTGATCTACCAAGATTCTACTGGTGTCTCTGCCAACTCAAAATCAATGTCCAGTCATTGCTGTGGATTGAATAAATCTCAAAAATTGGCTAAGCATTTTTACGATGGCAAAAGATGTCATTTGGAATACAAGGAGGAGAAAATGGTCTTTCTTGATCAATATTTTATTAAAACTTAAAGATCATTTATTAAGCTGGATTGGAAAAAATTAGGTTTTTTCAAAATTGTGTAGAAGGTCAGTCCTGTGTTGTATAAACTTCAAATACCACATTCAATGAAAAGACTTTATGATGTATTCTACATATCACTCCTCTCTCCTGTATAGAAGACTTGTCCTAGACTACTACAAGCACAACCGCCTCCTGTTATTTTTTATTGAATAAGTGATTACTATGAAGTGGAAAGTATTTTGGATGGAAAGTACAAGGGATGCAAATGAAAATTATTTGTATCATGGAAAGGGTATTTGGCACAAGAGAAAAATTGAGAACCCAAGAAAAATTTGTTGAACTGTAAACACATTGTCAAAGATTTTATGACCTGCTTAATTTGAGATTAAAGGCAACAACTAGGGGATGTCAGTTATAAACTAAATCCATTAAAGGTAAGTTCTAGTTCTATGTAGCTGCAGTATAATTTGTCAATGGTTTTATTTCAGTTTTAGTTTTGTTTCAGTTTGGTTTCAGTTTCAGTTTTAAGATGATTCAAAGAGCTGGATTTTCTTCTTCATGCTGCTAGATTTTGTAAGTTTCAAAAGTTATCTTACTTGCAGCAAGACATGTTGCTTAATATCAAATACTATTTCTGTTCATGTTTTTTTGTGTCCAAATTTTCTTAAGACTTCTACTGTGATTCATCGTCAATGACTTTTACATAGTTCTAAGATTCTATTCTATAATTTGGCTTACAAATGCATTTTATGTACTTATTACAACTAACGACAGATGTTTAGTTTCAATTTACTCTCTTTTAGCCATACCAAGCTAAGTTGGTCATGCAAGGGAAGAGGCACAAATAGACCTTAACGTTGTCAGGATATCTGCCCTGTCCCCAGAAATTAGGACCTCTACAGCCCCCTACCTCCTTGGAATTGATGATCAAATAGTACAAAAATTGATTAGTAGCACTAAAGTTTTGAGTATAAATCCTGGTGCTTCCAAGTATTATCATACCTAGCTATATATTCACCCAATAATCCTAGCAAACGTAGTAAGGGAGGTGGGATAATGATGCTTAAGCAAGAGTAAGCAATTAAAGTGCTTGTATGGCAGTAAAATATTCCACTTTTTTTGCTTGAGATACTAACCTTGCATATTAATTTGGTAATACTACAGTAATATTTTATCAGAAAATAACTTGATGAGAACATTACTTCAGCAATACTTCAGTAACATTCTGCCAAAGCAACAGCTGCACAATAAAAAAATTCAGTGATATAAATGTTACTGCAAAAAATATTCATGAATATTGACATTACTGCTACTGAATGGAGCCTATCCAGCTTATGAAATGCATATCATATTAATTTAACTAAAAAAGTTATCAAAATACACAATGCTGATAACAATGAAAAAAAAATAAAATTGTTTGAAATTATTGTATTTGAAATTTTTGCATTAATTTCCAGTTTTGGATTCAGCTTACTCTTCAGTTTGAGAAACTAATATTGATGTTGTAGTTATGCTCAGTCTTGAGGGACATTGTATTAGGATTAGCTCTTTTTCATGTTGTTAGCATGATACTTAAATTTAATATTTTTTGAGATTTTCTAACATTTTATTTGGTAATTTTGTTTTTGTTCATCATTCCATTAATCTAGTTTGTAAGATGATTTAATTTTTAATTTAAATCCTGAAAAAGAAAGTGAGTCAACAAAAATAGTTTGGACAGTACATTTCTATTTATATTATGAATGCAAATTTATAGTGCAACATCCGCATGATACTGGTTTTGGGATGATACCCAATTTGGTACGATTCAGTATTAAAATCTTTTCAGCCTGAACTCACAAAGACTTTCATTTGCCCGACTTATAATTTTGGCTGGCTGGCCATAACAGTAACAAAGCTGATCCTTGAGTGTAAGGCATTTTTTAAAACTGCATCAATCCTAGATAACTTTTACTGGTCTGAGTAGCAAGTTTGTTGAATTCTTTTGATTGAAAATTTAAAAAAAATTAAAAATTATGTTGGTTTTTTGCACCATCTATTATCTTATCGGTGCATCTCATTGGATTATATTCAACAAGGAAGCTAGCTCTAACACATAAAATGATTACAGTAACAATTTCAGTATTAGTTTTGCTGATCTGGTATACTATACCAGTAATCACTTCATCAGATTTTATATATTTATTATTAGCTTCAGATAAATGTTCCACTGCATTTAATACACTTTTACAGATTCTAACCTATAATTACATTATTTTGACCAAAGCTTTTAGGTAGATTTGCTTGCTTCTAGCATAACTTCCTGCTATAAATGTGTAAGTATAACAAGTAAGATGCAAAACATCATGGAAGTATATTATTAATGCAAACACAATTGTATTTGTTAAAGTGAGTATACTTCATAGCAATGTACAAATCCTAATCGTAATCCCAACCCATCACCATAGCTCGTCATCACAGTCCAATATGTAGAACAATGACTCACCATAAAACTTAAAATTCTACAGCTGTAAAATGAAATTTACTCCTTAAGGAGCTATTTTTTAACACTTTTTTATCTTTTAAGATAGCCTGCATACATTTCAGATGATGACTTTCTGGGTAGATTTTTGGTAAACACATGGATTTCCTGATCTGGCACTAGTTCCTTTATCAGTAGCTAATTCATAGCATTACTTACCTGGACACTTCCATTCTTCTAAGCAATTACTTCAATATTTCACTTTCAAATACTGCTTGCCATTAGTGTTGACCTAGCAGCTGTTTTTTTCAAACCATAATCCATTGTCATTTGTATATAAGTTCGAACTATTTTACGGATAGTTTGAGATGGGATACATTCCAGTCAATTTGCTGTGCTTGAAGTTTGAAATGTTAAAAAAAACTGTTAATCAGTCTTGTTTCATTAAAATACATGGAGCAAGAAAAAAAGCAATATTGACTTTGTGTGAAATACCTTTTGCAGTAAAAAAAAGTCTGAAGAGTAGATTAAGTCAACTAATCAATTTTACTTGGTACATTTACAACTATTTGATTAGCTAGTGTCCAGTAACTATGGCTATGAATTTCAAAAAAAAATGTTTTATCCAAAATGCTAAACTATGTGAGAAAAGAGGATGAATGAAGTGAACATGTTTTGCTGAAGGATATATTTTGTTTATCATTTCAAAAAGTTATTTTTTGCTTATTCAATTTTTTGAAAAGCCTAGTTTTGTCTTTTTAGCATAGGCTTAGTTTTCCAACTTTTTCTACACTAGCATGTAAATCCGAGATGATGATTTTGCCTTATAATACTTACAAGCTTTAGTTAAGGCCTACTATACTCTTGAAGTAAACTACCAGCAATATATTGAAAGTAGCTCATTTACACTATCTTTTGCATCTTATTACATCATCTATTTTTGAATTGGACTATGCATATATATATATATATATATATATATATGTTGAATTGCTCTGTACAATTGTCAACATATTTATTATTGAATCTTTAGTAATTATGACCAATTTAGCAGTGACATGAGATATTTTTAAACATCTCATGAACCAACCCTAAGTCTAAGTCAGTCCTATTTTTAGATAAATCTTACTGAATATGACCCTCATAGTGGCACATCGCAGTATATACCCCCAAACCCATCAGTACAGAAACAAAGGTTCACTTCAGGCCCTTTGTCATCAAATCTTGAGCGACTGTCATTCACATTTTTACACATGCCACCATTTTTGCAAGGATTCGGATTGCAAGTACTTGGCCTTACTTTAGGGAAACAGTTAGTCATATATGAGTTTCCACTGTAGCCAGCTACGCACTCGTGGTCAGCCATACAGCACTTGTCATTGGGTTCAACAAAGTTAGTGTAGCCCCCCTCTGCATACACCCCACAGGGAGTTTCCTCGTTTTTGCACTTCAACTCGCAGTATTTACCAGAAAAGTTCCCAACTCTATCACATTCGCAAACGACCTAGTAAGCAATACACCATTTCAATAAACCAAATGATTCTCAAAATTTGGTATGCTTAATGTTTGGGAGAAGACATTAGGCCCTGATGTAAAAAATATGGAATTTGTAAACTCAATGACTTCTGTACTGATGCATCAAATTGGTTAAGCAATTCTACATACAGATTAACTGAATCTAGTTAGAAAAATATCCTAATTTGAGAATCTAAACTACCATTATTTATTATTCTGTTTTCAACAAGTCAACCAAA
>JAULBW010003362.1:0-22692 GCA_032358265.1 Vaucheria bursata | reverse complement strand
TGCCGCTGAACTCGAAGGCATCAAACTCCGGGACAAGCTTCCGTGCGCGGGCGTAGAGCTTCCCCTTCAGGCCGCTGGGCTGAGAGACGCAACGATTTTCAATATTCGCGTTTATGTCCTGGCGATGTACTCGCCTTCGCTCATCCCGGGTGGACTCAAGGATCCGAACGTCGACAAGCGTCCGATGTGCTTTGAAGTGCATTACATGCGAGACGTAGAAAAAGAGAAAGTCGATGAAGCGTGGGAATTCCAGTTCAAGGATAGTTCGGAGTATCCGTACCCGGCCCTCAAAGAGCACATCACTCTCCTGCAAAAGTTCTTCGGAAAGATCGAAAAGAACAAAGGCGTGCATCTGTTTGAGCTCACGGAGAATTCCACCAAGGTTTATGAAAACGGTGAATACAAGGGAGAAATTCCCGGGAAAGAATTCGGAAAGAATTTCATCTCGGTTTTCTTCGGAAAAAATCCTCCCACGAAAAAGCTGAAAGAGGCCCTCCTCAAAGGACAAAAATGAAGGCCCTTATCTTTTCTCTGTTCTTAACCTCTTTCACCTTTGCCGCTGAGGACCTCTCGAAAATGACAAACGCTGAAAAAGTGGTCTGGAGTTTTAATACTCTGAACAAAGACAATCTCTCCGAAGTGGTGGATCAGTTCTATCATGAGGAGCTCGAGTTCGCGGATCCCGTCGAAAAAATCAAGGGCCGCGCCCAGATGAAGCAGTACTATGCCAACATGTACAAGAACGTGAAGGAGATCAAATTCGACTTCTCTGAAATGGTTTCCCAGGGTGACACAGTCGTCGGGGTTTGGGTCATGACTCTTAAGACTGACAGCTTAAATGATGGTAAGTCTTTCAGTGTGGAAGGCAATTCCCTCATCCGCTTTAAAGACGGAAAAGCTATTTATCATCGAGATTATTTCGATATGGGGGCATTCATTTATGAGCGCATTCCGGTCATTGGCTGGATGGTCCGAAAGGTGAAGAGCAAATTGAAGCTTGAAACCGAAGACAAGTAAGGCGAAGATTAAAAGAAAACAGGAGTTGAATATGACATTTCCGAAAGACATTGCCGATCACCATAAGCAAAACCTCACCCAGAAATGTGTCTACATGGTGGGCCAGTTCAAGGGTAAAGATGACACTCTCTATAACGTCTACAAGGAACGCCTCGCGACCCTTAAGCCGGAAGACTCTTGGGATTTTTTCCATGAAATGCTGGTGGCCTATCAGAACCTCGCAGGCACAACTCCTTCGGTGAAGCAGAAGCCCCAGCCGAAGACAGCTGCTCCTGTAAAGAAAGCGGCCACTGTCAAAGCACCAGTGAAGAAAGAAGAGAAGAAGGTCGAAAAGAAAGAAGAGAAAAAGACAGAGAAAAAAGAGACTCCTAAGAAAGCGGCCAAAAAAGCTCCGGCGAAAAAGGCAGCTCCCGCCAAGAAGAAAGTAGCCGCCAAAAAAGCACCTGCAAAGAAAGCGGCTCCTAAGAAGACCGCTAAGAAGAAAAAGAAATAATCAGAAGCACTCAAAAAAAAACCCGCTTTATGCGGGTTTTTTTTTGAAACTTATGAGATTTATTTGTATTTCGGTACTCTTCTCCGTCTCCCGAGAAAATCTTCCTCCCATTCGTATTCTTCGAAAATTTCCTCCGGCACAGTAGAGGGTACTGTTACGGGTACCGTTACGGGCACCGTTACAGGTTCCGTAGGGGGTTCAGTTTCGGCCGTTGTATTACATGGGGATGCATCCCCAGTACATTCGTTAAAGCAGGTGTAAGGATCGTCAGGAGTATCGGTCGTACAGCTACAGGTCGGAGCTCCGCCGCAGTTATTCGAACAACTCTCAGGATAATCGAAACATGGTGGGACATAGGTGAGACATCCCGAGTACTGGGCCTGCTCCTCGGGAGTGAGACTTCCGATGAGACCAGAGTAATACGAGTAATTTTCCCAGACTTCACGTTGGCTCGCCCCACCATAGGGATTGGACGCAGAACAGTCGAGGTCCGAGAGATCTTCGAGGTTCTGATACATGTCTGAACCAGGAAGACGAACTGTTGTCGGAAGCGAGTAGGACGCAATCGGACACCAGGTGCAGATTTTATTAGCTGTCCCAACCATCGTCGCAATGTAATTTGAACCAGGCGAAGACGGACAGCTATCACCGGCAGGAATGATGCCGTTTTTGTAAGTAAAACATCCGATGTCTGGACGGCAGCGCTGATCAGCTGACAGAAGCGGATCGTTGACATATGTTCCGCGCATGGTCTCTGTGCAGAAGACTGCTTCCGAAGTCGGATCGTAGCATGAGTGAATCGAGTTATTGGTCGCGTCGTAGTAGACGTACATCTTGATCCAGAATTTCTTATTCTCTTCTGCCCAGACGTTGACTCCATTATGGTTAGGCTCAATCACGAGGTACGCCATGGCGGCCTTGAGATCAATCAGCGAACTCTTCGGATCAATAGGATTCCTCGGATAACGAACCACACGCTCGCCCATATAGGGTGCCGGCAGTTGAACTTTCTCATCGTCATAGATGATAATTCGCATCGACTCGATTCCTGTTCCGTTTTTCGATTGCCAGCCGGGTTCCAGAACCATAGAAGTGGCATCAAGTTTCAGAGGCAGACCACCAATGGCCACACCCTTCTCAAAGGCAGGAAGAGACGCGGCTTCCGCATCGAGGGCGTCCGCAAGATTCACAGTATCAATATTAATGGGAGTCGCTCTAGGCTTAAATTCTCCCAAGGCGTTCTTCTCATAAGACAGCTTGTTGGCATTGCGGAAGGAAGAACTCGCAGACATGGACATGGTACAGTTATTACCCGCGTAGAGGTTCTTCCTGACAGTATCCACCAGAAGTTGATAAGAAATAATTTTTGCATCTTTCTTGATCACACTCTCAGCGTTCTGAAAGATATCACCCATCATCATTCCGGCACCAGCGAGGGCGGCAGCCGCAAGCCCTGCAAGCATCATCCCCGCACCATTTTGATTTCGGCTTATAAACATTTTAAACATGAGTAGAATCCTATTGAAAAGTTCACCCGAGCTTCACATTTTTTTCCGCAACTCACCATTGTAAACCAGGACTCACCGCCAGTGGAAAGGGCGGCTGCTCCTGCTGGACACGAATACGTTCCGGTCACAGGATTGACGAAAGGAGTTCCTCGCGAATAATCCGTGCAGGAAACTCCAGCGTATTTCGGATTACAATCCACAAAAGCGTAAGAGCCGAAAGACTCACAGCTGCTAGGAAGTTCGCATTTGCCGTCATCGGTGTTGAACGTTCCTTTAAGCGTAAAACAAGACTCCGCCATCGTACTCGTGTCACCGCAGGTTTCAATCTGGCCATTGTCCGAGTTCACGAGAACGGGAACACTATACTCAAATCGCGCTTCCGAAAAAGAGTCTTCCATTTGTCGCTTTTTCACCGGATCACGCTCAGTCGACATTTCCGTCATGACGAGATTGATTTTCACAACAGACTTTTTCAGATTCTTGAGCACGCCACCCTCTTTCAGAGTGATCGCGTTCACACCGAGGACATCGGACTTATGCGAAGTGAGAGATTTAATGTTGTTGTAGCGCATATCCATGAGAGATTTAAAATTCTTGAAACCGTCGATTTTGAAGGATTTCATTTTTCCATCAGCTCCGACCCAATCACTAATTTCGTAAGGCTGTTCCGTATCCGTAATCACGATGCCCTGGCGAAATCCTTTGCAGCCGTTGGCCGAGTTTAGAAAGACGCCCAGAGAGCTAGCGAACTGAGTTCTCTCGACAATGATTTCCGCATCTCTCCCGGATCCACCCATGCTTTTTAACAAACTGGCCACTCCCATAGCGGCCGCACCTGTGAGTCCAGCGGCCAGTACCAATTCCATAGTGGTCATGCCGAGATTGTTACGAACAAATTTATCCAAAAAACGCATGTGTGATCCTTATGCCATTATTTTAAGGGCAAACTCCCCAATCCCCAAGGAACTGCCAACGAGGCAAAGATTGTCTAGGGAAAACAGGGATTTAGGCTCCAGAGGGACTGCCACAAATAAATGGAAACCTGGAGGTAATTAAGGGGAAGCGGAAGGACATTCCATACAGGTGTACCAAACCATTCGGTTCTGGATACTCTGAGTACATTTCTTCCCGCAATCACGCTGACTCACCCAGGTAGTATCCTGAGTCTGAGTAGCAGTGGAATTGGGCGGACAAGAAAGGCCACCGGTATAATGATTAGTCTTACTATTTCCAAAAATCGGACTACAAGTCACTCCGAAACCGACATGGTCGAGGGCCACACAGGTCAATTGATTGTATGTATCTTTGACCAAGCAGGATGAACCAAGATCGCAGGCCTTGGTTGCGGCATTGTACTGCCCCTTGGCGGCGGCACATGTCTCGGCGATGTTTTTTTCATCTGAACAAAAGCTCACAGAACCAGTGGACGTGATCAATACCGGCACATTGTAGACGTATTCACTCGGCTTTTTCCCAATTTTAAGAACTGCTTTGATTTTGAGAATTCCCTTGGTCAACAAAGTTCCGTCGGGGTTCGTAATTTTCGCGGGATTCGGATCGTCTTCATAGTAGCCTTGAAGGGAATCGATATCAAAATTCTTCACCGGCGTTTTTTTATCGCCAGAAGGAAGATAGCCCCCTTCGAAAACGGTGAGCCCTTGATAGCTCCAGTTTGAGCCTGTCGTAGAGAGCACGATTTCTCTGGGAGTAGATGTAAGGGTTCCGAGCATTTTTAGATCAAGGCAGCCCATATTGCTATAGAGGTGGGTATTGAGTGAAGTCGCGAAGGAATTCATCGCCACCAGTCCCTGGAGCTTCTTTGATCCGCTACTCATGTTCCCACCGAGGCTGGCAGCACCGAGTGCACCGAGCCCGATGAGACCCATGGTCACGGCCATCTCGGCCATGGTCATACCGGCCTGACGAGGAAGAGTTCTGAGGAAAGAAATGATGCCTGAATGCTTTTGGGTCATGCTATCATCTTATGGGTGAACAAATTTAAAGTCAAAACTCCTCACTTCGGGCGCTTTAAGAACAATAAGTTGAGTCTCCTTTTTGGCGGCACCATCGCCACAATTTTTTTGCTCATCCTCTTAAAGGCCTGGATATCGGCCCGAAACGAAGGAGTCGCCTTTAAAGACTCCGTTGGCGAGATTTTCGGAACAAGTCGCAAGACTGTCACAGAATTCAAGCCAAAGAATGAACCACCTAAACTCACCGTCGTGCAGGCCAAGAGTAAACTCCGGGATTCCACCCTAAAATCCCGAGGGATTGACCGCTCGATCATCAATCATAAATTCTACCAGCAGAAAATTCTCAAAGATTTCCAACAGACGATTCACCTGAAGATGAATTTCCCTCAACACATGGACTATCATCCGGTGGACATGGAAGATGATATAGGGGCCATGATGGGAACGACCACTGATGGGAAAGAGTCTTTCGCCGTCGTGGCGACTTCCCGAAAAGTCACGCTTGATCAGGTCCTCGATTACATGCAGGGATCCGGCGACGCTCTTCCGATGCTAAAGGGTCACAAGTTCGAACCCGAGAAGGCCCAGAGTTTTACTCCTCCGGCGTCCACGGGCCTTGCTCCAATGACCATCATTCCTACCACCGATTCTAATGGCAAAGGGCTCTACGCCGTGTTTGCTCCACGGGCCGATGAGAAGGGTAGCTATCTCTTTATGATGGAAGCGAATAAAAATTACTTTGAGGCCAACGAAGACGGTTTTGAGAAAATGCTCGAGGGAATGAAAGCGGAGCCATGAGTTCATCTCTATCTGTGTATTTCTTTTCTTTCCTCCTCGCCTTCTGCAGTCTGTTCTATGAACTCGTGTACGCTGAGGTCCTCTCGGTCTGCCTTGGTGGAACCAAGATCCAATACATCACTACGATCGCCCTCTTTACCTGTGCCCTCGGCTTCGGCTCACTTTGTTTCGGGAAATTTTCCTCTGAGGGAAATCTCCGCCGGAACTTTTTCAGGGTCGAGCTTCTCCTCATGCTCCTCGGTGGAACAGGCCCCTTTCTCATCACGTGGCTAATGCAACCTGGAGGAGCTAGTTTTCTGGCTCCGCTTAAGCTCACGCTGACTTATGCCGTGATTTTTGTGATCGGATTTCTTTCAGGGTTTGAGCTCCCTTCTCTGTTTGCGATGAGAAAGGATGCCGAAGGCAAAATTCTCGCCATGGACTACATCGGCATGCTCGCCGCAAGTATTTCCTTTCCACTTTTTTTTCTTCCGGGTCTGGGGACGGGTGCGAGCACACTTCTTGTGGCCCTCACAAACGGAGCGGCCCTCATTTGGCTTCGCGATTCGAGGCCAGGAAAATTATCGACGTTTGTTTTTTATGCCATTCTCATCGCTCTGATGATTCTGGTTTATTGCCAAAGAAATGAATTGAATGAATTCCTCTCCGCTCTTTATCTCGGGAGGAAGGAATGACAAGTTTTCTCGTCGTCGCCTTTACGTCTTCCTACTGCTCGATGAGCTTCTCCATGATCATGGCGCTTCTCATGGGAGAATTTACCGGCGAAGAAGTTCTCACTCAGTGCCTGACTCTTGGTCCCTACCTCCTGGGACTGGGTCTGGGAAGTGTTGCGGGTGACAGGTTTAAAGAAGAGACACGACTTTCACGACTCTTTCTTCTGGAATGGCTATCCGTGCTGATTCTCCCCCTGATTCCTCTCCTTCAACTTCTGGGGATTTTCATCTACATCAATCTCGTTCCCTTTACCCAGGGTCTAGATAATCCGAAAACTCTCACCTTTCTTCTTTCTTTCACCGCAGTTTTGTCCTTTCTGTCGGGACTTTTGGGAGGGGCGCAGCTTCCGCTCATTTTAAAATCTGCCCGGAACGTCAAGGCTGAAGTGATTCTCGCAGTCAATTACCTGGGACCGTTGTTCGCCGGAATTTCCGTTGTCCTCCTTTCAGGCATGACCTTCAGCTTTGGTTTTCAACTTTATCTCATCGGTCTGGTTCAGCTCGCGGGACTTTTCTTTCTCCTTTTGAAACTCCAGAAAAGAAATATCGCCCTGGTCTCACTCGCCCTTCCCCTCGGTATTCTCTTCTTTGCGGCATCGGCCTATCCTGAGCTTGAGATTCTCACAGTCAAAAGTGGCTACATGAATACGCGGGTGAATCACTGGAAAGACCTCTTCCAACCGAAGTCCCTCGTGAATGTGGTCCGCTCCTACGGAATCCTCCAAAGGGTGAGAACTTCCTATCAGACGATTGATCTCTTCATTGAACCAGGTGACTCCAAGTTTGGCGTTCCTGCAAACTCCACTCTCTACCTCAACCGGAAACCACAGTTTGATATCTTCTCCGTCGATGTCTATCACGAGACGATGGTTGACGGTGCCTTCAATCTCCTCGGAAAGAGACCTGAATCTATTCTCATTCTGGGGGCCGGAGACGGACTTCTCTTGAATGAGATGCGCCGGTTTCAGGACGTCAAAGAGATCACCATGGTCGAGCTCGATGAAAAGATGCTTGAGTGGTCAAAAGATAATTCTGTTATCTCTGGATTAAATGATGGTGTCCTCTCAGACATTCCGTCAAACGCAAGAATTCTCACGATGGATGCTGTCAGTTTTCTTCGAAACAACAGCAAAAAGAAATACGACCTGATCCTCGTCGACTTTCCTTTCCCGAATGGACATGAGCTCGCAAAACTTTACAGCCGCGAGTTTTACGTTCTCGTCAACCGCTCCCTTGCACCGGACGGCCTGGTCGTGGTGGATCTTCCGCTTTACCTCGATCAGGATGAAAAGCTTTCCAAAGAATCTCACGTCATCCTGAAAACCATGGAAGCCGCCGGATTCAAAAATAGATTACTGGTCGGTCCCAATGCTGCCTTCGTGGCCCTCAAGACGGGCGGCACTCAACTCAAATTCAATTACAAAGATTTCCCGGAAGAACTCTCTCTCTCTGGGGCGTTCAATCTTCTCGCTCCTTTTACCCCCCCCGTTTTCACACCTTCCGATAAAGTGAACACCATGTTCTGGCCAAGGGGGCTTTGATGAAAATGATCTTGCTCATCGTCCTCCTCTTTCCCGTGAATGCCCTGGCCTTGAACCGAACATTCCTGCTGATGCCTCCTAACCAGGAATACATGAACTTTATCCTGCCGAAGTTCCTTCTCTGGCATGAAAAGAATTTCGCTTTTCCTTCCCAGTCACCGCTTCTGAGAGAGCTCGTAGGAAAAATCGATCATTTCGTCGTGAGCGGTTCAAATCATCGCCAGCTCACTCTCACCCATGCTCTCGACGGTGAAGGAAAACTTACGCAGAAAATCAGACTCTTCATTCATCCCAGTCTCAGGGAGAGAAAAGAATTCACTTCATCTGGTCTTCCAGACGCAAAAAATCTCTGGTTTGTTGAATGGGATCAATTGGGTGGAGTCTGTCAGCTTTACCGTGAAGAGAATCGGGACCTCACGAGTTGGTGTCGTTCAGCTGGGAAAAAGAATTTTGAAATTTCCTGGACAGAAACGGAATCACGAGACTTCCCAGAGAAGTGGTCCATGCCTTTTCCACGTTCAAGCGTTGATGTCATCCTGAAAAAAATCAACGGGGAAGTGACTGAAGTGACATTCTTCCAGATCTCGGCCCATCCTTCACGGGTGCCGAAAGTTCTTCTTCGCTCTGTCTTTCTTCACACCAAAGACGCACTATTTCCATTGGAAAGAATCTCCACCTCTCAGGATGGCAAGATGACTATCCTTTACCCATGACAACCCGAGAATCAGACCGCCTCTATCTTATCGACTGGTTGAAAGTAGCGACACTCCTGGCGATACAGGTTCTTCACGCCAATGAGTTTGTTTTTTTTGAGGATGATTTCCCCATCTCTTCACAGTCTGTGATCTGGACGGCGATGTCCTACTATGCCCGCTTCTTCTCTCTTGGCGGTCAGGTCCTGGTGGCCATCATCTATCTCTTGTTCGGTCTGTCCGGAAAATCGACCAGGGCGCTCTTAAAGATCGCGGGATTTGCTCTGATCGGACAGGTTCTTCTGACTCTCGCCTTCTTTGACGGAAATATTCTTTCGCAGATTGAATGGGACATCTATTTTTACATCGCTTCCTCTAACCTCCTCCTCATGTTTCTCCCGAGAAGTTCAAAGAAACTGGTGGCCCTCGGATTCATAGCACTTCTGATTCCCCCTTCCTTTTTCAAATCCATGATCCCCGAGGGTGTCATCGGAAGCATACTCACCGGTCGCTCGGACATTGCCGAGGAAGGTGCCTGGCCTCTCCTTCCGTGGTTCTTTCTGTCACTTTTGTTTTTCAACATCGGCTCCCTCATCCGAGACGGGAAAGTGTCTCTCGGGAATTGGGGAAAGACAGAAGTCTTCGTCTGGCCTATTCTCTTCGGTCTGACTCTTCCGTTTCTCGGACATTTCTACTGGACCCCGATCGGTCCCCGCTATTACGAGTTTAACTTTCACCAGTTGCCCCATCTTTTCTGGGCGAACTTTCTGCCCTTTCTCTTTATCATGCGGATCAGTTTCTTAACTTCTGTGAGGTTGCACCTTTCACGTCACAAGTATTCCCGCATCGTAGGAAATCTCATGTGGACGCGCCAGTTAGGGGCCAGCTACATCGTCGCCGTTCTTTATGTGGGATTAGGGGCGAAGTTTGAAGCGGAGTTCATCAAGACTCCCTATCTCTTTGATCTCTTTTTTATTTCCATCATGCCCGTGACAGAACTATCGGTGCGCCTCTTGATGGCCATGATCCCTAAGAAAAAATAAGTCCAGCTTCCCGGTGGCCCTTCCGCCAGATCATGGCATCAAAAGCATAATGGCAATAAAGCGGTGTGAGAGATAGTCCCACCATTAAAGAACTGAGCATCGGCGACCCAGTGCCGAGTGTGCTAGGGACATAGTTTTCCTCAAACCAGGACTCCAGAATGCCAAAAACAAAGGCGGTCACTAGTACCACAATGAGGGCGATCCCTTCTTTTTCAAAACGCTTCTGCGTCCGTGACATCGACTGTCCCATCACACCGAGATAAGAGACGCCGTGGAGAAATAGTAGCGGAAACAAAATCTGCGTGAGGGTCTGCCCCAGGAGAAAGCAATAGCCGTAAACGGCACCTGGAAAGGCGACGGAAAGAA
Source organism: Vaucheria bursata (assembly GCA_032358265.1). Taxonomy (NCBI): domain Eukaryota; class Xanthophyceae; order Vaucheriales; family Vaucheriaceae; genus Vaucheria; species Vaucheria bursata. The sequence goes on along the minus strand of JAULBW010003362.1, from coordinate 12,548 downwards.
GTCTGTTGCCCTCGCGAATTCCCGATTTCCAAAGTTTAAATTCTCGGTGACACCAGTTGAGCATCACCAGCAGATAAAAGCCCAAAAGAAAATCTCGGAGAACTGGCTGCGGGTAAAGAAACAGATCGTTTTTGGCATAATAATCCCCGATTGCCTCCGGGCGGAAGTGATAAATCACCATCGGAAAGTAGGCAAAGAAATAGAGGTACCGATCTGACTCAGTATCCAGACGCTGGTTCAATTTCTGATACCACTTGGAGAATCCGTAAACCTGTCTGCTGTGATGATAAAGCGTCGAATAAACCACGAACGCCCAAAGATAAGGCAGTCCGAGATAAAACCAAAGGGTGAAAAGGAAAAAGAAAACGATGGGAAAGAGAAGATAAAGCTTATTCGTGCCCAGTTCTTCCTTATGCAGCCAGGTCCTCCACATTGTCGTGTAAACGTGACCGGAATCGATCACACCCATTGCGAGGAGCCCAAACAAGAGCGATTCCTCTCCGAGATTCGGAGCAAAGATCGCCGTAATCACGGCGAGCAGTCCCGGTAAGTACAAAAAAAGAAATTCCCGCGAACGGGTTTTCAAAATCCACATGAATCTATTATAGGGTAATCTCCCAATGAGAATCTTTTAATCTCACTCTCCTATTAATCCTGACCAATTCTGTTTTCCTGACCTCGGCTGACATTCCTCATCTCTTGTTGACGGCTTTTTCCTCCAGCGGGAAGCTCTACTGTATCAATTGCTTATGGAGAAGCTTTCAATGAAAATCTTTCTTTCGTTACTCGCCCTGGCCTTCGTTTCTTTTTCTGCGATCGCTGATGACTACGACAAGATCGTGGCCCGCTTAAGCACTCTCGATAAACTTCCCAACACGACACTTTTCTCTCTTGGGAAAAATGATCAGGGAAGAGACATCATGGGCATCGTGGTCGGAGATTCGTCCCGCGCGAAAGTGAAGCATGTTGTTGTGGGAACTCACCATGGTAACGAAAGAGCGTCCGCCGAAGTGCCACTTTTTTTTGCAGAACTTATCATCAACACATTCGACCCATCGGTTCTTTACTACATCGTGCCGGTTCTCAATATTTCGGGTTACAACGTTTCCCGTCGAGAAGAGACCGGAAGCGATGGCGACACTCATGATTCTAACCGCGATTATCAGGATGCCTGCACCACCAAACAGGATTTCGTCTTGAAGAGTACAACTCTCATCGCTGACCTGATCGAACGCGAAGACGTGGTCTCTGCCGTTTCCGTTCACGGATACATCGGAACATTCACTTACCCATGGGGAACGGAAGCGCGCGACTACGCAACTGAAGATGATGCTTTTCTTTCGGCCTGGGCGAAGAAGGCAGTGAAAATTAACAATTACAAAATCGGAACTCACGGAGGGGCCATCTATCCCGCAACCGGAGCGTTCGAAGATTGGGCCTACTATAAACTCGGGGTTTGGTCGTTCCTTCTTGAAATTAGAAGTCCCTCGGCTGATCTCAGAAAAGATGCGCAGACACTTGTTGAGTTCTTTAAGAACTCTCCCACTGAGCGCTCGCGCAAGGTCGGCCAGCACGTGAACTGTGTGGAGAGAATTATTCGTTCACTCGGTAACTCCCGCCCTTAAGGCCAGTGATGCTCTACGGGATTTAAAGATAACGGAAAGTGACTTTGAGATCCCGTGTGCCTTTCCCCTGGAAAGTGACGGATTTTTTGAAACCTTCGGCTTCATAGTCGACGGTGTAAGTGCGAAACATTCCCTGATATTCATTCGCAAGATAGTCCGCGAAATAATAGAGGTAACCCTTGTGATAACTCTCCTGCAAAGTTTTATCCGAGAGGAGATCCTTCAGAAGATTTGATCTTGCCACACTTTTTCTCGGAAAGCCGAGATTCATTCCTTCCACTCCCCTCACTTGCGCCACAATCGCCGACATATCGTAGCGAAAATTGACGACGGCAGAGGATTCCGAATTAAGCAGATTCTCAAGGATGTGCCGGGCCGAATTCCAGATGCAGTAATTGTGATTCCCACCGGTGTAGGTGACGTTGATTTCTCTGTCAGCGAGAATTTCATAACGGCTGTTACCGGCCGGAGAAACGATGAGTGGGACCGACAGGGGAATATTCTCAAGTGTGCTCGGATAAACTGGCATCACAAGATTCGGCGCCTTTCCGGCAAAGAAATCGAGAATGCTCACACTATTCCCGCGAACATTTCCTGCCTCGAGAAGAATCATCGATGTATAGGAATAATCATTCAGATATTTTTCAATCGGCCCCTTCAGGCGATTCTGATAATCATAGACGTTATGAGGATGAACACTGATGTGATAATCGCCGTCATGGAGGGGCACCGGGAGCGCGTAGGCGAAATTCACGGAACACATGATCCGATTGGTCTCGAACTCGGTCTGAAAACTCCTATCTGCTAACAGAGGAAGATAAAAATCGCGGCGAGAGAGTTTTCCCGAGATCTCATGACGGCCATCCAGCAGGGCCTCAAAGAAAACTTTCCCGCCTTTGGTCTTAACCGCGAAGTCGAGAATGATTTTTCTGATTCCATTATCTACGTAGAAAGAACGCGTGAGAGAGTCCGAATTTTTTTGAGTCAGAGTCCGAGCAGTGATGAGTTTCCACCCTTTATTGTAAGAGTAGTAACAATCCAGATCGTAATTTCGGTCTGTCTCTTTGTAGGTCTCCGCCATACGGGTCGAAAAGTCCTGTCCCCAGGACGGGAATGAGGCGAGGGCCAGAAGGAAGATCAAAAGGAATGTCATTTTCACGACGCTCTTTTACCAAAACTTCACGAAAAGGAGCCGGATTTGAAATGTTTACAGGTCTGGCCGGTGAAGAAATGACACTCAGATCGGTTCCAATTCTTACACTTTCTTACCACGATATTGATTTAAGATTCAAGGAGTTGGGCTTTTGATAAGAATGCTCCATCTTTCAGGAGAAAGCTTAATGAAAAATTTAATGGTTTTAACCTCCCTCTTTGTCACGTCCATGGCCTTTGCCGCTTTAAAGGATGCCCCACCTAGCTTTGGGTATAAAGACGGAAGAGCTGTCTACGTCGACATCGAATCGGCCAACTATGCCATCAATTTTGATTTCGCCAAGAAGACAGCAACAGTTGAATCCATCGTAAATTTCCAGCAACCGTCAGAAGGGTACGCGATCTTTGATCTCGTGGCCGAGCCAATCGCTGTGTCGATCGATGACCAAGAAACTTCCGCACCTACACTCCAAGATCCTGATCGCGCTTCAACTCTTCGGACGATCGGCACAAGACTCGCGGCCGGTAAACACACGCTGAAAATTCGTCACACACTCACGACGAACGTTGTCTTCGGAACTGACGGAGTTGCCGCAGGATTCTGGACCTCCGATCTCAATGACCGCAGATATCTCGAGCAATATCTTCCGACCAACCTCGAATTCGATCAGTACCCGATGACGATGACTGTGGATGCTTCTAGCGCCACAGCTTCTCATGTCCTGAAAGCTAACGGTACAGTCACAGAACTTGGGGACAATAAGTTTCAAGTGAAGTTTCCGAAGTTCTACTCAGCATCGTCGGTTTACTTTCACCTCTTCCGCGACAACTCTTTCGTCAATAACGTTCAGTTCTACCTGAGATCCATTGATGGTCGCAGTATTCCGGTCGATATCTACACGAGCTACGACGCAAAACCATTCGTTGATACCGCGACGAATGTCTTCCACGAACTGGAAGCTGACTATGGCCCATGGCCGCATAACCAACTCATCATTTACGGAAATGCTCCGTCTGGCGGGATGGAGTATTCCGGGGCCACTATCACTTCACTCAATGCTGTCGGACACGAAATGATGCACTCGTATCACGCTCGCGGTCTTATGCCGGCCAACGGGAACGCTGGCTGGATGGACGAAGCGATGGCGCGCTGGAGAGATAATAAGTATCCACTCATCAGTGCTCTTACTTATCAATACACACGTCTGGCCGGTCGCTCTCTCTACACCCGCATGACTGATCGTATGGCGTACAAAGAAGGCTCAGAATTCCTCGGCTGGATCGGTTACCGCATGAATGAGAAAGGTCTTTCCATGAAGGCCTTCCTTCGCGATTACTTCCAGGAATACAAGTACACGACTGTGACCACTCCACTCTTCCAGAAAGAACTCTCGGCCGCTGCCGGTATGGATCTCTCTGCTGAGTTTGACCAGTATATCTACGGTAAGGGTGCTCCAAGATCCCCGATGAAGAGCATAGACACTCACTCACACGAGGCAGATCCGATGCATCCCAAATTCACGAAAGAACAATTGTTAGAGATGACCTGGCTCTAAGATAAAGGCCCCGAAAGGGGCCTTTTTTATTTTCAGTCATCACAGGAAATGAAGTATCAGACATCCGTGGTGAAAGTTCCTTGTATTTCGGAAGTGCCAACTCCCGACCAGAAAAAAAGAGTAGGAAGATCTTCGTAAAACAAGATATCCACGTCTACTTTTGATCTTTAAAATCCGGAAATCAGCTCGAGGCAGTCTTCTTGGGCCATCCGGCGGGGCTTGTTTTCGACATAGAGATAGCACTCCGGACTCTCTTTCCCCTTCTCCGTCACGATCTTCTGAGCGTAGTTTCCTTCTTTATCAAAAACCACCATTGTCGTGCGAAGGGCACCCGTGAGTGTGAGCGTTGTCATCAATTCATCCTGCCATGTGCGTGTGAGAACGATTCCGTCCTTCATCTTTTCCGTTTCTGTACGGAGTTGATTTTTTTCAAACGTAAATACAGACTCCCCGTCAGCTCTTCTGAAAATTTCTGTGGTGACCTCTCCGTCAGTTACTGTCGAGAAAACCCCGCTTCGGGAAATTTTTCTCGAGATCATCTTTTTCAGCGGGTCGTTTTTCTGATGAATCAGTGCTGGTGCATTTTTAGGGATAGGTTTCTTTGGCCGGGTGATCCGGAAGTTGGCGCATCCTACAAGAAGAAGAAAAACCAGAAGACGAGTCAAGCTCAGCGGGTTTTCTGGTAGAGAAGTCCCGTGTCCATGTAGGACTTATCTGGGAAGAGACAACGGTCGAGCTTATGCCACTCGCCTTCGGCCTTGAACTCCACGAACTGCGCCTCACCTTTCAGGGCCGAACACAATTCGAATCCGGGGTTCACACTTCCGGACTCATGAAATTTGACTTTCTTCAGTTTTTTCATCCCGAAGCCTTTCGAGTAAAGTACGTTCTTGTCTTCGTTGAAGCAGTACTCACTTTGTTCGACGATCAGCTTCCCATCGTAATTGAGACGGAGAAGACCTTTCTCACAAGAAATTTTTTCGTCCCCAGCATAAGCCATGGACAGACTAAGGATTATAGAAAAAATCACCGGCACTCCTTTTTAAATTTTCCCCTGGAATCCAGATGTTTCCCTGCTCACAGGGATAACTCCGATCGTAGAAACCACAGCTTCGGCCCCAGGAATTGCGAACAAGATATTCGCATTTCCCATTTCTCATCCGTCGACCCATCAACGAGGAGGCATGCCTGATACCTGCGGCCATGGTGCTGGCATTTTTTAAGATTTGAGGATTGTAACCGAAAGCGACCATATTTCCCCGGGAAAGTTGCGCATCAGCGTCCGCCCAGTTCCGTGAAAAAGTGAACTGGGTGTGATCAAGAGAAATGTATCTCCCTCGGCAATTGCGTAACAAGAGAAGCTTGTGAACATCCTGGAGGCTTGATACCCGGAGAATATTCACGACGTCCGTAGCATCGAGCCGCGGAAACATGGACTGAACAGTCCCAATGGAAGGCTGCGTACATTGACGAGTCCGATCGTACTGCCTTTTAATCTCCGCGATTTTTTCCAAGGTTCCCCGAAGAGAGTTTGCATAGTTATCATCGGAGGGAAGATCCCGCTCGAGACATTGAAACCGTCCTCGCAGAGACCGATTGGCCATGCCGGGGTTAGATCCGCCCCTGTCGAGTGGCGGAGAAATACCTTCAATTCTACGTTTAAGTTGCGTCGGCCAGTCTGTCGGTCTGTTGGTCCAGTGAATCGCGACACCCAGTCCGGAAATTTTCTGTCGCATCCGAAAGCTAATCAGATCGGCCGTCGCATAAGAAGCACACCAAGGCATTCCTCCCTGGTTCCTCACATCTCCTAAGGCCTGGCCTCCGGGTGTTCTCCGGAGATCAACACTGGAACAGTTCTGTCCAAAAGCAGACAGACCGCTCAGTAAAAGAAAAAGAATGGTGAACGCACGGATCATTAAGGGACGTATCGGTCAGTAGGTGAGAAAACCTGAGGGTTTTAGTTGGAGGCGAAACCCCTGCTTTCACAGGGGTTTCGAAGGCGGGTAGAGAGATTACTTGGTGTTGAGGGAGAGAACTTTGACTCTTGTTCTGCGAACTTCAAATCCATCATCAGTCACTCTTGTTTCAACTTTTGTTGAGAACTTGCAATTACCATTTGGCTTCGCCATTCTGTAGCGGAAGATTCCTACAGGTTTAATTTTCGCGCACTCAACCTGTTGTCCATCAACAGCGAGAACAACTGAGCCAGCAACAACTGAGAGGCCTTCAACTTTTACTCTTGTGTACGATGGTCCAGAATCATCTGTTGAAAAAGATGATGATTCAGCGACTTCAACCCAAGCGCGACCCATTTCTTCGTTGATTCCAAAAGAACCTTCGAGAACTGAATTCTGGCCAGCTTCAAAAACTGGGATTGAAGCAGCGAAAGAGTTAAGGGCCGTGAGAGCGAGAACTGTAGCGATAAGTGTTTTCATTTTCTTCTCCTAAGAAGAGGTTTGGTTTAATCACTCGGTTGAGAGCCTTAAACCAAACATCAAACTAAAAGAGAAGTCCCAGAAGTGCTACTTAACATAACTGAACACGGGGCCCACTCAAGGCCAACAATCAGGGCAAACCATCTGTAATTTGTATCAGGTTACCGTCGTGGTTAATCTTCCAGACATCGAGCTTTGAAGGGCTTATCGGATCAAGACTACCAACGGCGAAGGCTTCGAAGCCTGGACCAGATTGATAACAGTCATCTTTCTTTCCCTCAGAGAAAAATTTTGCACTCGCCTTCAGGAAAATCTCACTCATGTCTTTATATGTCTCAGGGAAAAGATCTTTCGTCGTATTTTTTTTCCCAACGGCGCAGACTTTTTTAAACCCAACAACATAGCGATGATGTTCCCCTTGCTTGAAGTCTTTCAGGACCTCTTCGAGGTTATGAGAAAATGCTTTTAGCTTTTTTTGTTCGGCCAATAATGTCGTGAGAGCGAGCTTCGCTTGAATCTGCATCATCTTGGCGCGGAACCAGATCGACAGATACCCCGGCATAAGAAGACAATCCTCTTTGGTTAGAGGCCCGGGACAACTCGTGACTTCTTTCAGGCGATCCTGACAAAGGCTTGTCGATGTGTCCGCGCAGTCATCTTTTAACTGCTTTAAAAATCCCTCCCCCATTTTCGTAAAGAGAACTTTTTTCTTTGAAAGATCACGACAGATTTCATGAAGGCCATAGTGGCAGGAGCGACGGAAATAGAGATGTGAGAGATTTCCATTTTCTTTTTTCATAAAGCGACCGAGAGAGCGGCAGGCGAAGGGCTCGAACTTATCACAGCTCTGATTCAAATAAGTGAGCCCTTCCTTCACTTTCTTCAGTGAGAGTAGAGCAGTTCCGGCGTAGGTGCAGCCGATGACAGATTCACGCTTACAGAGAGCTTCACCGATGAGTAAGGAGTTATCCCAGTTTCCACGCGCGAGATAATAAGCTCCGAGTTGTTCACATCCATTCGGCTCGCGCTTTTGACAGGCGTCCATCAGGATTTTTTCCTGCGGAGAGATGGCGTGAACGGCGAACGAAAAGAGAAGAAAGATGAGAGTTTTCATGAACCAATTTTAAGAAGAATTGCCCTGATGGGCCAACATTCTCTCATATGCTGACATGCGGCTCTGCGCTGTCTTGAAACTCCATTCGCTTCACTTATTCCTGACATAAGTACGCTTGACCATGCTCTCCGTGATTACCTAACATTGTTGAGTCTTGAACAAGGAAGTTTCAGTGAGATTTTTACTAGCTCTGACGATGACTCTCATGACCCAAAACAGCTGGGGATGGGGCTCCCAAGGCCACATGGTAGTTGCCCAGGTTGCTGAGAATAATCTCTCCCCTGCTGCTAAAAAAGCCGTCAAAGAACTCCTCCAGGGACAATCTCTGGCGGATGTCGCTAACTGGGCCGATTACATAAAATCCGAAAGCGAGTGGTCACACACTAAGCCCTGGCACTTCGTCGACATCCCCGACGGCCAGGATTACTCGACGGCCGAGCATAATCACGAGGGTGATGTGATCGGTGCCATCACTGAGATGGTGGGTGTGCTCAAGAAAAACGGGATTGATCCCGTAGCAAAAGAAAACGCTCTGAAATTCATTGTCCATTTTGTCGGTGATCTTCATCAGCCCCTTCACGTTGGCCGCCCTGAAGACCGCGGAGGAAACGACATCCGGATTAATTTCGAAGGAAAAAATTCCAATCTTCACGCCCTCTGGGACAGTCTGATGATCGTAAAAACTCCCATGAGTCACGTTGATTACGCGAACTGGCTTGAACGCGGAAAAGCCTTCTCTCCTCCCTACGACCTCCCCGCGTTTGCTTTCAGCACGATTATCGCTGAAGACATGGCGGCGAGATTTGAGATCTACAATTTCTCGCCGGCGGCCAACGGAACCATCCGAGTTACGGAAGCTTACTACAAGCGCAATGTCGACCTCATGAACCGCCAGCTCCTAACTGGTGGAAAACGACTCGCGACTCTCCTTAATTCACTCTTTAGATAATACACGTTTCTCTTTTTATCCTTTCCTCCCTGTGGCCCTTTTTGCTAAAACAAGGCCACAAGGAGATCATATGAAAACTTTACTCGTTTTATTGCTTACTTTGTCTTTCGGGGCATTCGCCGGTGGGCGGGATCTTCCGACAGCAGACCACGTGGATATTGAGCGCTACCTCGGAAAATGGTACGCCATCTCATCTCTTCCTCAGTTTTTCACCCGGAGTTGTGTTGCCCAGACTGCGGAGTATGGTCTCATTAATTCCCAGACGATCTCGGTTCTGAACGTCTGTATAAAGAAAAACGGAACGACGAAAATTAGAGGTCAGGCCGTCGTAGCAAACGCCGCGACAAATGCAGAACTCATTGTGACTTTCAATTCATTCTTTACCCGTCTTTTCCGCGTGAAGGGTGATTACACGATCGTGAAACTAGACTCTGAATATCGCTACGTTCTCGTAGGCGATAAAAAGAGAAAGTCGATGTGGATCCTGTCTCGTACGACGACCATGCCGGAAAAAGATTATCTCGAGTACCTGAATTTCGCCCGCGAACAAGGCTTCCCAGTGGAAAACTTGGTCATCTCTCAATTCTAATACCGTCTCGAGGAGAGCTCTGACGAATTTCGTCCCAGCTCTCCTCATTTATCCCAAGGAAGATTGTGGATAGCGAAATCAAATGCCCTAAGTGCGATTCTCTCGATTGTTATGAAGACGGCAGTCTCATGATTTGTCCCTCGTGTTTTCATGAATGGACACCCTCCATGGACTCGGGAGCTGAAGCAGAGGCCGATACTTCCATCAAAGATGCCCACGGCACTGTTCTTCAGGACGGCGATTCCGTTTCCGTGATCAAGGACCTCAAAGTGAAAGGCTCCTCTTCAACAGTGAAAGTAGGAACGAAAGTGAAAAACATCAGACTCGTTGAGAGCACGGATGGCCACAATATTGCCTGCAAAATCGATGGCATCGGGGCGATGAACCTTAAGTCTGAGTTTGTGAAGAAAGTCTGATCTCCCCCACTGCAATCTTCTTTAAGACATCATCGAGTACGCCGCAAAACGATTGAGTCCTCCGCAGGGGTAAGTCCTAAGACGGAGCTTCTCCATTTTCGATGCCTCGTGGATGGTAAATCTCTTCTTGTTACCTCGGAACGGCTTGACCATCGTCTTCGGAACGAGTGTCACCCACTCCGTACCATTGTGACCATCGAGGGAAATCTCAAGAGGGTTGTTGTTCACAAAAAATGTAAAATCACATTCCACCATTCTGATCGGTAGTGCCCTTGCGACAGAAAGCACAACCTCTTCGAAATGACCGGGAGTCCGGGAGCGTGCGGATTCCATCCCATCAAACATATTGATCGGGCCGGTTGGTGAAAGTGCACCTGAGGCCGGTGAATAATGCTCATCCGTCGCTGAAAGAACTTTTGCCCCAAGGGCAAGACTCGCATTATTGAAGAGTCCCTTGACCGATTTCCAGTTCTTCTCTATTTCCTGCGCATCAGGTGAATAGGGAATGGCCAGAGGCTTCTGCGTCTGCGGAACTTTTTCATCAAAGACACGGGAGATACCATCAAAGGTCTTAACAACGTCATCGGGAAGCTCGTGAAATAGTCCCAGGCGCGTGAATCCCCCATCAGGGTACTGAGAGATACGAATTTCAGAGACGACCTTAGTAGTTTTCGTCAGAGTGACGCGAACTTCTGAGTGACCATTCAGCTTCATGCGCGGGAGAATCGTTTCCCATTTCCCCTCTGAGAGACCTTCGATCATGACTTCTGGGGAAAAATTTCCCGTATGATATTTTGTCGAAAGAAGCATGTAGCGCACAGGTGAAGATTTTTTGAGAGCGAGGTGAAGAGTATCGACATCGTAAGGGTTATGTCTCACGGTCTCCCAGCTATCCATCACCTTCCCCTGCTTCCCGAAGAGAGTGGGATCAAACTTCGGAAGATGGTCCGAGAAAAGATTCTCCGCACGAGCAAACATCTCATCCGAGACATCCAGCACCGTCGCGTCGACTAAGAGATTGTAAGGAGCGAGTGGATCTTTTGGTCCCTTGTCGGTAATCGGTTCCGGCCGCATCGGAAGAAAGGCACTGAAAACAAGATTCTTATAACCGAGGTTCACGATCTCTTCCTGCCGAAGATTGGCGGTGAAAAATGTCTTTTCGAATTTTCCGAAATCAACTCCCGAAAGATTCATCTCCCGAAGAATGTACTGAGTCGCCTCGGCAATGAAGAGCATGGCTTCGTTATCTTTATTGGCCAGAAGAACCATTCCCTTGCCACGATCCGGACCATCAAAGGTATGGAGAAAGAGACAACGGAAACCGTCATTGGCCCCCTGATGAACCATGATCTTATTATCACCGGCGTGAGCGATGAAAATCCCAAGTCCCATGAGACAACCCATAAACTTCCGGCAGCCTTGATCAAATCCATGGAGCATGAGTCTGGCGGTATCGTGAGAAAGGGGGCCCGAGCCGTTCACATCGTGATAAGCAATCTCTAAGTGGTGAAGGAATTTTGCCATCCCGTGAGATGTTCCCATCCCTCCGGCGGCGAAGGCCGGAAACATTTTCCGCGTTCCTTCGACAACGTTTCCACTATCGGTGAATCCCTTCGCATACTTGTGTTCTTTCAAAGTCCCTTGCTCGAAGGTCCAATCCTGCATCCCAAGATCATCGAGAAAATTTCTTGTGAGAACTTTTATCGACTTTCCTTCGATGGCCTCAATGAGATGTTCAAGGACGATGAATCCTCCACCGGAGTATTGAAACTTCGTACCGGCAGGATTCACCACTTTGATAGATTCATATCCGTATTCAGTGTTCCCCGAAAGGAACTCAGAAATTGCTGGCATTTCTCTGTCAGCAGGAACCCCGTTCACATAATGGAGATTGAGCGCCTTATGGGACATTAAGTGCTCAATCGTGACCGCACCACCACCGGGGATCTGATACCGCGAATCGGTCGTCCCCAAAAGTTCATTGACCTTCGTCGTCAGGGGTATGTTTTTTTTCGTAAAGTACTCAATCGCAAACGCACTGGCGATCGATTTACTGAGCGAGGCCATTTCAAAAAATGTATCCCCCTCCGCTTCCCCGAATGAAAGAGAATGAATATTTCCGTCGAGAAGCGTGGAGATCTGGCACCCTGGAATCTTTCTCTGAACTCTCAGCGCATCGATGTTCTGATGGAGGAGATTTAAAGGATGAGCACTCATCCGCTTCCGCGTGATTTCAAAAAGGGCCCTGCGGGCATTGGCCCACTCAACGTCTTTGGGATTGTGATATCTTTCTTTGAGAGAATTGAGCATCTCACTTCCGGATTTCCCCTTCGCGGAGATCAGGAATTTCACGCCAAATTTCTCGCGGTATTTATTCCCCATTGAAAGAAGTTCATCCTGGTCGGAATCAACCTTTTCCTGTTCAGAGCGTGCCATCGCATCGAGAGACTTCGAGCCTTCACCGATATTGCCATGATAACCGGCAGCTTCGAGGACATCGGCTTCAGAAAAGTTCATGATGGCATGTTCAATCTCTATTGGATCAATGATCAACGTGTGGGCAAACCGGGAAGCGAAGTTCCGGCTTCCGCACATTTCAAAGAAATAATGAAAGCGCTTCACGTCTTCGCGAAGAGGCACGGAAGTTTTTAATAAGAAGATGAAGATTTCTGATCTCGTCGCCGTGATGCTTGGTGAAATGCGAAAGCGCGC
>JAULBW010003351.1:0-22694 GCA_032358265.1 Vaucheria bursata | reverse complement strand
ACTGGATCTCCCCTTAGTTCTGGGAATTCCCTCCGATAACGGCGGCGGCATCCAGCGTGGAGCGAACTGGGGCCCACAGAAGGCGTGACTTCACAGTCGCCTTGGTCACGGCCTTCTTGATCAATTCCTTGAAGGGAGTTTGATGAAATCCCGGAGGATGGTAGATGTAGAAAATGACTGTGCCGGTATCCTGGCAGAGCGGCTGGGATTTAATTTTCGCGAGCTCCATATTGTCTTTGATGATATCCATGGCGTAAGAAGCCGACGTTCCAGCCGTTTCCGTTTTTCTCGCGGCAAGAAGAGTCCGGGCGACATCATCCGGAACGATTGTTGAAGTGATCCGGATCAGTTCGACGAGAGATTCGATCGTCTGCTCATGGGGTTTGAGTTTTTTGGCAGGTGCTTTTTTTGCCACTTTTTTCGTTGGCGCTTTTTTGGTCATGGAATGTCTCCTTAGAGTGGATTTATTCTAGTTTTGTTAAGGAGGTTTTAGAAGGGGAAAAACTTTGCTAGCCTCGAAATATGACCAAGGAAATTTGCAAACTCTTCCTCAAACTAGGCCTACTTGGCTTCGGTGGTCCCGCTGTTCACGTCGCTATGATGAGAGAAGAAGTCGTAGTGAAAAGGAATTGGCTATCAGAAAAAGAGTTTCTTGATCTCCTGGGGGCCACGAATCTCATCCCCGGACCCAATTCCACTGAACTGGCCATTTTTATCGGTTATCGAGTTGCGGGATTTCGCGGATTGTTGACGGCCGGCGTTTCATTTATCTTTCCCGCGTTCATTTTGGTTCTGATTCTTGCTGTGATTTACGTGAAGTATGGAACTCTTGCCGAATTTTCATCCATCCTGACCGGCATCCGACCGGTCGTGACGGCCATCGTGATTCTGGCCCTTTTTCAGTTCCGGAAGAACGCAGTGCCGGATTTTCGAAGATTTTTCCTGGCGATGTTCACGGGACTTTCCTTGTTTTTTATCCCTGAAGCCGCCGCTATATTCCTGACCGGTTTTTTATCTCTGATCACTATTCGTGGCAAAAAACTTTCGCTTTCTCCGGAACTGTTTCTCGTGTTTTTGAAGATTGGTTCTATCCTTTTTGGCTCTGGTTACGTGCTTCTGGCATTTTTGCAGGATGAATTGATTCATCACCGGCAGTGGTTAACTCAGGCACAATTACTCGATGCCACGAGTATCGGTCTTTTCACACCAGGTCCGGTTTTCACGACGGCAACGTTCATCGGATATGTCATAGACGGTTATCCCGGTGCCATCATTGCCACTGTCGGAATTTTTCTTCCTTCATTTGTTTTTGTCGCTCTTTCCGCACCCCATATCCCTAAGCTTCGTTCGTCAGAAGTCTTTTCCCGTTTTCTTGATGGTGTGATCGCAGGTTCATTCGCCCTGATGGTCATCGTGACATTCTCTTTAGGGAAATCATGTTACTTTGACTGGATCACTTCTCTGGTCGGTCTTGTCTCATTCATCATCCTTCTGAGATTCCCAAAAATTAATTCTGCGTGGCTTATCTTCATTGGTGGATCGCTGGGTTATATCATTTTTTAACCCCTTCCTTGACATCAAAAACTCCAGACACATCTTATGAGTAAGAAAGAAACACCCCGAAGGAGGAGTACGATGAACTTACAATTAAGAACACTCAAGCATCCCAACTGGGAAAGAGAATTCGAGCATCTGTTTAATTTTTCCCGCGAAGACCAATGGTCTCCGGCCGTTGATATCGTTGAAGAAGAAAAATTTTTCTCGGTCTCACTCGATGTCCCGGGAATCAAGAAAGAAGAAATTGACGTGGAAGTAAAAGACAAACGCCTGATTGTCTCTGGGGAAAGGAAGTCCGCTTTTCACCCCGAGAAAGTTCTCCGTTCAGAGCGCCGCTATGGAAAATTTTCTCGCATTTTCACCCTGCCACAGGATGTGGACACGGAGGCCATCGAAGCGCGATTTGAAGAGGGTGTCTTATCTGTGATTCTTCCGAAAATTGAGAAGGTCCAGCCGAAAAAAATCACCATTTCCTCTCCGCTGAGTCAATGAACAAATGGGCCCTTAACAGGGCCCTTTTTCTCTGGAACAATGAGATCACAACAAAGGATCTTTCATGCACCAGATGACCATTCAATATCGCGGCGGCTTCAGGACCGAGGCCATCCATCTCGACAGTCAGAATAAAATTATTTCCGATGCTCCGAAAGATAATCAAGGTCAGGGGCAGGCGTTTTCACCCACCGATCTTATGTCGACATCTCTCGCTCAGTGTATGCTGACGATCATGGCGATGAAGGCGAAGGGGCTTGGTTTGGAGTTCCCTGACGTATCTGTGGAACTTGAGAAGAAGATGCAGGCGAGTCCGCGGAAGGTCGCAGAGATTGTGCTTCGCTTTGACTGGAAGGGTTTGGATCGGAAGATTTCACAGGAACAGCTGGCTTCACTGAAGGAAGCTGGGTTGAACTGTCCAGTGGCACTTTCCCTTGATTCATCGGTTGTGAAGACTCTTCACTGGTGACATCGTCTGTCTCCGATGGAGTGATGATTCCTGGGACAGCGTTCATCATTTTTTTCTGGAGCTCTTCTGGATTCACGGCCGGAGGAAGGCCAAAGGAAATTTTATCCTCAATCGGGATGAGGTTTGAGTTCGCTAGGTTCACTGCTTCGGTGACTCCCATGTCTCTTGATAAGAGAGAGGCCTTCATGGCAACGATATTATTCACCGCTGCTCCCGAAGAGAGTCTGGGCTTAAGGTGAAGTTTCACATCACCAGTTTCGAGGATGATTTTCTTAATGTCCGAAGGCTTGAGTTTAGGATTTGAATTGAGAATCTGTGCCGCGAGGTTGGAAATCCAAGGGGCGGCCATGGATGTCCCGCTCGCTGGAGAGTAGAGTTCCGTTCCGTAAGCTTTGGGGACTAAGGAAAGGATGGCCACACCAGGTGCTCCGATATCAACATTACCTTCTCCGTAGTTGGAAAAACTCGCCAGGTAATCACCGTTCATGGCCGCGACGGTAATCGTATTGGGTAACTTTATCCGTGAAGGATAGTGATGGTAACGGTCATTATCGAGGGCCGAGTTCCCGGCCGAAAAAACAAAAAGCATATCCGGATATTTCCGGATGACTTTCTCACTCCGACGGTAGAGTTCTTCAAAATAGTTGTTCACAATTTCCTGGAGCTTCTCCTCAGGAATTTCCGCTCCCGTGATTTCACGATGCTTCTCACGAAATTTCGTCACGATGTTTCTGTATGTGATTCCATAGGAAGCATTGATGACTTCAATCTTCTTTTTTGAGAGATAGCGGCAGATCTTGGAGAATTTCCGTGACACCCGGTCTGCGGAATTTTTGACTTCTTCACGGAACCTCATTTCGGGTGTCTTCGCTTCAATCGGCTTGGATGTTTCTGTGGTTGAATCTTCTACGGCCACCACGGGTATCGGAAGTTGAAGACCCCGGATGGGAAAGATGTTGATGTTCTCTCCTTCCCG
The DNA here is from genome assembly GCA_032358265.1 of Vaucheria bursata. Taxonomy (NCBI): domain Eukaryota; class Xanthophyceae; order Vaucheriales; family Vaucheriaceae; genus Vaucheria; species Vaucheria bursata. The sequence continues at coordinate 19,200 of JAULBW010003351.1, read as the reverse complement.
GAGAGCAATGCCGGCCACAAAAGTTCCGTGTGCATGTTTTTTAAAGGCCTTCACCTGAGCCATAAAAATCTTGTCAGCACTTTTCTTTTTGAACCATTCGAACTCAGAAATTGAGAGTCCATCTTTGTGACCTTTGGCGCGGATATTCCGGTAGAGGAGAATCTCCTGAACAATATTCTGGTCACCGATCACAGGTGTCTTCAAATGAGTGTTGTCGTGGAAGTTGAGTCCCTGAAAAGTCAAAGGCTCCTCGTCGGATTCATTCTTCAGGATCTTCGGGCGTAGGAAATCGTGATCCAGGTCAAAGCCGGTATCTATGATCGCAATTGTGGCCGCATCGACCTTAAAGATGGTGAAGAGAGCGAGGAGAAAAAGCATGGGTTTATTGTAGAGGAGAAAAGGGGGAGGCGCTATATGCCTCCCCTTAAAATCTAGCGTGAAGCGCGGAGATTGATATCCAGAGTAAATTCGTTATTGATGGCCTTGTCACCGAGGCTCTTGAAGAATGAAGATGAACCATACTTCAGACCGAATTTTGTACGGTCAACGACAACTTTTGATTTCCCTGTGACTTCTTTGTCGGCCCATTTCCAGTCAACCACTTTGAAGGTAATTGGCTGAGTGTTACCGATCATCGTGAGGTCACCAGTGACTTCGAGATCCTTACCAACCATTTTTGATTTCTTGATGACGAGTTTCGAGTCAGGGTATTTTGCCGTATCAAAGAAGTCTGCTGACTTCATGTGACCGAGAAATTTCCCCTGATATTCAGGATCAGTGAGGTCCGTCACCGTCATGCTGTTCATATCAACGACGATTTCGCCGCCTGTGAGCTCTGGGCCATTGAAAACGAGACTTCCATTTTTCACTTTAACAAGACCAGTGTGCTCGCCAGTTACTTTCTTACCAACATACGTGACCTGAGTTTTTTCAGAATCAACTGCGTAAGTTGTGACCATTGGTTTGTTTTGCGCCAACGCATTGGCAGAGAGAACAACGAGAGAGAGTAACAATGTTTTCATAAGTCTCCTTTGAGGGTTTGATTTAATTGCTTCCATCATGAGGCCAGTTCTGATAAAAAAAAAGACAGATTTTTTTCTTAACTATATAAATAAAACTGATCATTATGACATTTGACCAAGTCCTTGTTTTCCATAGAATTGTGGAGACCGGAAGCTTCAAGGCAGCTGCCGCAGAGCTTCACAAGACACAACCGGCCATAAGTTTCTCTATCAAGAAATTGGAAGAGGAAATGGAGGCTCCATTATTTGATCGAACGAGTTATCGTCCGACTCTTACCGCTCATGGAAAATTGTTTTTTGAGAAGTCTCTTCGCGTCCTTCAAGGCATGAGTGAGCTTGAGGGGCTGACAAATAGTTTTCAGAAAAAGGAAGAGCCAGAGATTACGCTTTCTGTTGATGGCATTTCTCCTCTGCCGAGGCTTCTCAGGACTTTCCGTGATTTCGGTGAGCGCTACCCCAACACCAAACTCAATCTGTCTTTTGACATTCTTTCAGAGTCGGAGAGAAAGGTTCTCAATCGTGAATCTCTTTTCGGTATCACGCATTTCTTTTCAGAGAGTTCCTTGCTCGAAATTGTTCCTATTACAAAAGTGAAGATGATTCCGGTCATGAACCGAGAACTCTATCTTTCGAGGAAGATAAAAAAGCAGCACGATCTGATGGATATTTCCCAGATTGTGATTTCGGATAAGAACAAGAACGGGGCGAGCTTTGGTCTTTTGGAAGAGGGGAAGAAATGGCGTTTAAACGATTCTAACTTCAAGCGCGATATTATCTTGGCCGGTCTCGGATGGGGGCATTTGCCCGAGCATTCCATCGATAGGGAGCTGAAGGATAAAAAACTCATGATCATTGATTTCCCCGAGATTCACCCCCGAGACTTGGGTATAAACCTGATTCGTCTCAAGAGAATCTCCTTAGGGATCGTCGCAAAATCACTCTGGAATGAATTAACAGCTTTGCATGATTAATCGGCATTGTTAGCATTGATCATGCTGAAATTCGGACTCATCTTTTTCCTTCTTTCTCCCGTCTTTGCCTCTGTCATAGATGCTCCGGTGAATCCCATCGATTTTGAGCAGAATCCGACTTCCCTTGAGTGGAGAAAAATCGACACAAAAAATTTCGAACTCATTTTTCCGGAAGAAGTAACGGAGGATGCCAGACGGGTGGCGCACATTCTGGAAAAACTTTATCCCTTTGTGACCCGTTCGATGGAAGTGTTTCCTCCGAAGATTTCTCTGGTGCTCCAGAACCAGTCGACGATCAGTAACGCCTTCGTGACTCTCGCCCCCAGAAGAACCGAATGGTACATGTCACCGACGATAGATCCGGAGCTCTCCAGTACGGAATGGTTGAAAACGCTAGCGATTCACGAATTCCGGCATGTCGTCCAGTTTGAAAGAGGTCGGGAAGGCTTTAATAAAGTTCTGGAGTTTTTCCTCGGCGAAGTCGGGCAGGCGATTGGTCTGGGTCTCACGGCACCTCCCTGGGTCTTTGAAGGCGACGCGGTCGGTGTGGAAACGGCACTCACGAATAGCGGTCGGGGAAGACTCCCTCTTTTTGAGCGTGATTTGAGAACGCTTCTTCTTGCTGGAAAGAACTTTCACTATGATCAGACTCACCTGGGCTCATTCAATGAATACATACCGAACCACTACGTTTACGGGTATTTTTATACGACCTACATGCGCAACACGCTGGGAGATAATTCTGTATCTCAGGTGATGTATCATTCGGCGCAGAATTCCTGGAACCCGCTTTCTTTTTATAACACGATGGATGACACATTCAGGAAGGACTTCGAGAAGTTTTACCAGGATGTGATGGCGGATCTCGTTATTCACTGGAAGAAGAAATACGAGGAACTGAATCCCACTCCCTTTGAAGTCAGATCCCCGGGGAAAGCTCATGGCTGGACGAACTATACTTACCCTCAGGTCACAAAAGAGGGCAAGATTCTCGCTTTAAGAACCGGGATGTCCTATATACCTCAATTTGTCTTGATCGACGGAAGAAAGGAAGAACTTCTCTTCACACCAGGACCTCTTCAAAATGAATACGCATATCGCCTGAGAAACAACAAGCTGGCGTATATTGAGTTCGAAATTGATCCTCGCTGGGGTTACCGTGACTACGGTCGACTGAGAGTCTTTGATGTTAAAAAGAATAAGCACGTGCTCGATAAGAGGAAAACTAAATACCGCCTTGCCGTCGGGGATCATGAAGGTGAGTACATTGCCGTCGTCGAATGGGACGTGAAACAGGGTCAGGCGATTGTCATCCTCGATGAAAAGGGGAGAGAGCAGGTTCGTCAGCCGTACGATAAAAATAAAGTCATCACCTCAATTGACTGGATCAACGACGAGGAGCTTGCCCTTGTCCTGAAAGATCAGAACGATCAGAAAAGTCTTGTCCGTTTCCGCATCCGAAACGGAAGAGAAAGAGTTCTCTTAGAACCGTCGTTCATCAACTACGCGAATGTGAATGTCTCTCATGGCAAAATCATGATCGAGAGTCCTGAGTCTGGGATCGATAATATCTTTGTCGTCGAAGAAGCTGGCACTCGTCAGATTACATCTGCCCTCTTTGGTGCCTATGCGCCAACACTTCATGAAGGAAAACTTTACTACGCCAATTACACGGCCGATGGTCTTGAAGTCGTAAAGAAAGAACACCCTTGGGAGGAAGAGCAAAAATCTTCCGGCAGCTTTGTTCCTTTCTATGAGAAATTTGCTGCACTCGAAGGGAAGGAAAAACTAGACCTTTCGGTTGGGCAAGAAGAGCTGCTGAAAGAGATTAAGGTCGAAAAGTATTCACAGGTTAAAAACGCGATCAACTTTCACAGCTGGGCGATCCTAGCTCCTCCCTTATCTCCTACCGTCACACTTGCGGCTTTTTCCCGAGACATCCTCAATAAGTTCAGCCTTTCTTTTGGGTCGGACTGGAATCTGAATGAAAAAACACTTCAGGGTTTTGCGAATGCCTCGTGGTCTCATCTCTATCCGGTTTTTGATATCAGGGCCGCCTACGGAAGTCGTCGTCAGGATGTCCGAGTCGGTTCAAACAAGTTTGAAAATAAGTGGGAAGAAGGAACTTTCGAGGCTGGTCTTCAGGTGCCTTGGAATCGAATTTACGGAAGATTCGTTCAGACCTTCACGATGAGGACATTCGCCAAGCTTATTAAGGTGAATCATAAAGTCACCTCTGACACGTCTGAAGTTTCCGACGGCTCCCTTTTCTCGCCGGGAGCGGAAGTCAGGTACTCTCTTCTTTCTCGGATGGCCCGAAGGGATCTTCTTCCTCAATACGGCTTTTCTCTCAATGGGAGAAAGGAAGAGGGACGGGATATCACCGGGGACGCCCAGAAAGGGAACATGACCCATTTTGAAGGCCGATTCTACCTTCCTGGTTTTGATCTCCACCACTCGATCTCTCAGCAGATTGCCTACGAGAGACAGCTCAATCGATTCTACGAGTATGCGAGCCTTGTCTTTTATCCACGTGGAACGCGAAGTGTTTTCCTCCAGGAGTTCACCAAGTATTCGGGGAACTACACTTTACCTCTGGCCTATCCGGATTGGAATTGGTCACGCTATTTTTATCTCAAGCGTCTTTCCCTTAATCTTTTCTACGACACACTCAATGGCCGCTATCGTACGTTCAATTACAGGGCCTCCTCTTACGGATGGGAAGTTCTTTTTGATACGAACTTCCTTCGCATCGCTCTTCCCATTACCTGGGGTGTGAGAGGGAGTTATGTGCAGGAGGGACTGGAACATGATCAAAACTATGAAATCTTCCTTAACTCCTTACTGGGAGTCTTTTAAAGAAGCCGAATGTTCTGTGTCGGAGGATCCCTCCGGATACCGCGGACTTTCTCCCCAGGCCCTTTGCTCAGACCCCGAGGATATTCTCGCTATCATCAGTGATCCACTGATCGAGGGAACCTGGGTTGATCTTGGTTCGGGCTATGGGCACACCGTTGTGACTTATGCCGAAATGTTTCCTGAGAGAAAGGCGATCGGAATTGAGAGGGAAGAATCCCGGGCGTCCCTGTCCAGAAAAATTATTGCTGACTTCAAGCTTCAGGCAGATATTTTCACAGAGGATCTTCTTCATTGCTTGATCCCCGACGGGAACGTTTTTTTCCTATATTTTCCCCAAGGTCATGTGCTTGACCGCATCCTCTCTGTTCTTCGTGGTCGCGATGTGGTGACTCTGGTGCTGATTGAATCTCATGGAGATCTCTTTCCGAGACTCGACAAAGAAGACTGGCTGGTTCTCAAGAAGAAAATTCCACTCCGGTCCAAGCGCCATGACGGAGAGGCCAGGATTTACCGTTCATCCGGAATTGCGGGGAAGCTCGCTGGACTTCATGAATACAGTTATCGGGAAAACTTTTTTCTCATCCATGATGATGGCACGAGTTGGATTGGTGAGAGTCATGGGCTTTACGCCTGTGGAAACCGCTATCAACTGATTCATCCCCCACGGACAATTAAGGAAGAGAATGTCGTCAAAATCATGACGATTAACGATCTCAGTTGGGAAGAAAGACTCTTGAACTCACTGAGGAGGCAGGGGGAGTTCCAGTTTTTTGCTGGAGACAAAAACTATTCTGGTTTCATCCGTAAAATCATCACGTCACCGGCCTTTTCGGTGGAATTATCCTGTGGCGAACGGGTAGAATGGAGTCGAATCCAATTGATCAAACAGGGACAGCATTTATGTTACGATTCCTCCTCGGGTTTCTACTCATTAACTCATGCTCTTTAGGATCCAAGAAAAGTGGTGGGGAACACCGCTATCGGTATGAACCCGATTTTGAGTACTCACTTGAAGATATTCATCTACTGGCCCCAGGTGTTGTTGTGATGGAGAAACGCGATCCGCGTGTTGGAAATCTGGACAAGCTTTTCGCCAAAGAAATGCCGGATATCAAGCGAATCGGAATAGTGGTTTTTGAAACCGAAGTTCAAGGCACGCGCAGCGGGCTCTCTGAGAATGACAAAATCTATCCGACTGAACAGGGAAAGCAGTTGATTACGGAGAAACTACTTTCTTTGTGGGAAGAAGGAATGCCTCTTCTGGCTCCTGACCTTGAGTACGTGACAGTCGCTGATGTGAAGAAAACGCAAGCGATTCGTAAGTACGGACTCGAAGTCCCGGATTACATCAAAGCTGAGCGGTCAAAAATTGAACCGGATGATATCCAGTGGCTCGGTCCTGGAAAGATCACGCCGCTTTTTACCATCATGAATCCGCGTGAGATGAGAGATCTTTCTTTTATGCTGGTTCCGGCCTCCGAGCTCATGGGAGGACCTAAGTGGTCAGAGCAAAATCGCATTTTCCTCAATGATATCTGTCGCGAACTCAAACTCGATGCCGTCTTTGTTTTAATGAGTGAGATTTCCTGGACCGCTGAGAAAAAAGATAAGTTTACCAAGGACACCGTGGCCGAGGAACTCACTTTGAAAATCAAAGGAACGACACTTATCCCGGCCGACAAGTATCATGAGCGTCTGGTTCTTCTCAAAGAAAGAGAGCAGCAGGTGATTAACGTTGCTTATCGCTATCACGAAAGTGAACTCAAGGTTCCCTTGTCTATCAGCATTCCGGAAGAAGAAAAGGATTTTACTCAGATTGAAAAACGTCTCTTGGATCCCATGTTTAAGGCCTACCGTGATCTTTCATTCATGATGATAGACCAAATGGCCGAAGAAATGAGAAAGACTCATTGATGGAGCATAACGATTTCAAGCGCCGGGTAAAATTCATTCAGAAATTCGGCAGGGCCCTTCATGCCGTTGGATCTCCCGCTCATACCATTGAGGCAACACTCACAGACATGTGTCTCCTCATGGGCATCAAGGGAACATTCCTTTCCCTGCCGACCTCGCTTCACTCTTCCTATGCCAATGAAGACGAAGAGGTGACGAGAATCGAAAGAGTGGAGCCGGTAGGAGTGAATCTCGGAAAACTCTCGCGGGTGGATTTTGTTTCTCGCGCTGTGATTTCCAATCAGCTTTCTTTTGAGGAAGGAGTGAAGAAACTCGACGACATCATGGCGCAACCGGATCCATTCGGTAAGCGTGTAAGGGTGGCGTATTTTCTTTTCTCAGTGACCGGCTTTCAAATCCTCTTCGGTGGGACGTGGGGGGACCTCGTGGCCTCGCTTACGGTAGGACTCTTGCTCGGAGTTATTGCGCTGGCAAGACCTCTTGGCCTTGTGGCCCAGATGTTTGAAGCGATCGTCGCTGTCGTCGCCTCATTTGCAGCGTACTTACTTGCAAAATGGATCCCCGATCTCAATGTCGGGGTCATCATCCTGTCGAGCTTGATTACTTTTATGCCAGGTCTCTATATCACGATTGCGATTTCTGAAATTGCCACTCAAAATCTCGTTTCGGGTACGGCACGACTTGTCGGGGGAGTGATGATTCTCATGAAGCTCACTTTCGGTGTCTTCATCGGGAGTAAACTCGCGAGTTGGTTTAAAATTCCTGAGCTTCAAGTGGAATTCCACCAGATTCCGAAGTGGGTTCCGTTTATCACTCTTCCGATTACCGCTCTTATGTCGACGGTGAACTTTAAGGCGGAACGGACTGACTGGAAGTGGATCACGATCGCGGGTATTTTTGGATTTAGTTGTTCAAAAATTGGAACACATTATCTCGGAGCTGAGCTTGGCATGTTCTTTGGTGGTGCGTGTGTCGGGGCCATGAGTAACATCTTCGCGAGACTTCAGAACCGTCCCTCAAGTATCTTCCAGTTCCCCGGTATGATTCTTCTCGTTCCGGGATCTGTTGGTTATCGATCTCTCAATTTTCTCTTCGAGCGTAATGTGGTGGGTGGGCTGGATACTGCGTTCAGCATGATCACTCTCGCACTTGCCCTCGTCGTAGGAATATTCTTCGGTAACATGTTCATCAAGCCTCGAAGCTCACTGTGATTGACAAATAGGGGCGGGCATATCACTGCCCCTATCAGAGTCTTTTGCAATGTAAGAGTCAGGATGCGTTAAGCCCCCGATTGTCTGAAAAAATCAAACATTATTGCCCAGTTGAGCCATTCCATGGGGAGAGGATAATAGTTGTAAGAAATGGCGGTTTCCAGGATGGAGGCCTAGGCCAACCAAGGATGGTTCAGGATGAAGTCTACTCTTCTTCTTTCGCTTCTTCTTCTGCTTGTGAGTTGTAACGGAGCTCAGGATTGTAAAAAACAATCGGGAACCAAGGAGATGAAGCAGGAAAGCAGTTTAAATAAAGACGGCTGTCAGTCACCTGATCCAGAAGAACCAGATCCGGGGCCAACACCAGATCCGCTGCCGCACCCCGAAGGTGAAGTTCCCGAGGAAGCATCTACTTTTGAGGCTTCGTTGAAATTTGTTAACTTTGAAGTAGAGCAGGAAGAGAAAGTTCTTAAGGCCATTGAAATCATCAAGAAGGTTATTGCTTCGGACGAATTCAGAACAAGAGTCATCAACTACACTTACAATGGGAGTCAGACCTACGTTGATAATAAAGGTCTCACCAATGAAGAGATTTATCTGAGGCTTCTCAGAGGTGTGGAAGATCTTATCCCGGAAGAGGACTACGAGATGGATCTGGAGCTCGAACTCTATTACAGCTCGAAAAATACTGTCGGCTACACGTATCCCAATACACTGAGAATTTGGATGAACACGAAATACTTCACTCCCTACACGCCGACTCAGGTTGCGGGAAACATTTTTCACGAGTGGACGCATAAACTGGGATTCGATCACGCCACTACTTATTCTCTCTCGCGTGATTCTTCAGTTCCCTATGCCATCGGATATCTCGTGAGAGATCTAGGGAAACAGTACGAGTAGCTCTGAGCTCAATGGTCTCTCAAGACGAGTAAGCTGTGCTCTTTCTTGGGCCCTGATCGCGCGTCAACCTTCTGATAGTCTTTCTCCCTAAGACATTCCTTGCTTTATTTTTTTATGACGGGCCAAAGATTCGCTTTGCGGAATCGCTCCCGTTCACAGAAGACCATGTAAAGTTATCCGGAATATTATCGTGTCTTTTGAATTTTTCCTGTTAGTTTCAGGGCCGGCCTATTTTACCAAGGGATGTGTATGCGTATCTTCTGCTTTTTTCTCGTCCTCACGACATTAATGGCCTGTGGTAAGAAAAGCGGTACCGGGAGATCAGAAGTTATTTCTGAGGCCCAGCAATGTGATGTGAATGGTGAGGTCGTTTCTTGCGAGAGCGTCTATGACGGTCTCGGGGTGGATGTTCTCGATGCCATGGTCGATGTTCCAGCGACTGTAGATGCTTCTACCATTACCTTCAATCAAACGCGTTCCATGAAAGCAGAAGGCAGACGTATTGATTGCACATCCTCTGTGAATAAGGGAGATGTCTATCGCCATACTGTGAACGGTGATGTGCTCTTTCTGGATACTCCGTCAGGAAGTCTCACGATGACTCGTGCTCATGGGGAGGAAGGAATTGTGGGGACATGGAAATGGAGTGGGATTGTCGATGGGGGAAGTTATCAGACAAGAATGATGACGATCGTAAAATCGATGACCCGAGTGATTTTGAAAGTTACCTGCGAGAGATAAAAAAAGGGGCCCTGAGGGCCCCGTCTTTTAGTTCAGATTTTCGATAACTGTCGCCACACCCTGACCCATTCCGATACACATGGTCGCTAGTCCATAGCGTTTATTGTTTTCTCTGAGTTGGTGAGCAAGTGAGCCGGTAATCCGCGCTCCCGAGCATCCAAGGGGATGCCCTAGAGCAATGGCACCGCCGTTTAAATTTACTGATTTATCCGCGCGTTCAAGAAGTCCAAGATCTTTCAAGACGGGAATAGACTGGGCAGCAAAGGCTTCATTGAGTTCGATGATTTCCATCTGGTCCATCGTGAGTTTCGCTTTCGCGAGGGCCTTCTTCGCGGCCGATACCGGGCCATAGCCCATGATACTCGGTTCACACCCACTGGCCGAAATCGAAACAATTCGCGCGAGTGGTTTCAGTCCAAGAGCTTTTGCTTTCTCTTCAGACATCACGAGGACGGCTGAGGCGCCGTCGGAGAGAGCTGAAGAGTTACCTGCTGTGACCGTTCCGTTTCTGGGATCAAAGACGGCAGGAAGCTTGGCGAGAGTGTCTGTCGTCGTTTCCGGGCGAACGACTTCATCAGTTGTGATCAGTGACGGAACACCCATTTCATCGTGCCCTGGAGTGCCCACGACTTCATTCTTAAATCTTCCCTTTACCATCGCTTCATAGGCCTTGTGGTGAGAGCGAGCGGCGAATTCATCCTGCATCAGTCTAGTCACATTATGCATGCGTCCCAGAAGCTCAGCAGTAAGTCCCATGGAGCCAGCTCCTTTGGAGGTTGTGAGAGCGAGTGCCGGATTGAAATCGACACCGTGATACATAGACACGTGTCCCATGTGTTCCACGCCGCCGCAGAGGTAGATGTCTCCTTCGCCGGACCAGATTCCTTGAGTCGCCATGTGAATCGCCGTCATGGAAGATCCGCAAAGGCGATTAACAGTCTGAGCGGAAACCGTCTTCGGAATTTCCGTCAGGAGTTGGGCGTTTCTTCCAATGTTGTAACACTGTTCGAGAGTCTGCTGAACGCATCCCCAGATGATATCTTCAATCTCACCTGGGTTCATGTTCGGGTTACGTTTTAGGAGAGCTTTCATGAGGTGTGCAGAGAGATCTTCAGCGCGGACGTTTCTGTAAACTCCGGCCTTGGATTTTCCCATTGGTGTTCTGACGGCATCAACGATAACTGCGTTTTTCATATGTTTGTCCTAGTAGTAAGTTTTATTCTGAGCGGCCATTTCTTTCATCTTTGGCGTCAGCTCATACATGTGACCGATCCCGATATATTTGCCTGAAAGCTCCTCGAGTTTTTTCATTCCTATCGAGTCAGCGTACTTGAGGGCCCCTGCGCGGAACGGCGGAAAACCAAGCCCCAGAAGGAGACCCATGTCGACTTCCGTCGCAGTATCCACGATCTTATCCTCGAGACATCTGGCGCTTTCCACGATCATCGGAATCATCATGCGCATGATGATTTCCTCATCAGTCACTTCTACCGTCTTCTTAATCACGGGCTTAATGAGTTCGTAGACCGCTGGATTGACTTTCTTGACGGGTTTTCCTTTCTTGTCGAGTTCGTACTCATAAAAGCCCAGGTTGTTTTTCTGCCCGAAGCGCTTGTTCTCGTACATGACTTCGAGAATCGTTTTTGATGAGTAGGCCATGCGATCAGGAAAGGCATCGGCCATGATTTTTGAGGCGTGAACACCGGTATCAATCCCCACGACATCGAGAAGGTAGGCAGGACCCATGGGCCAGCCGAACTTCTCCATGACCTTATCTATTTTCTGGAAATCCACACCATCTTCGAGGAGGTGAACAAAACCTTTGAAGTAAGGGAAGAGAATGCGGTTCACAAGAAATCCCGCGCAGTCGTTGACCACAATCGGTGTCTTGTTCATCTGTAGAGCGTAGTTTACCGCGCGAGCGATAGTCTTCTCTGAAGTCTTCGCTCCGCGGATGATTTCCACCAGAGGCATCCGGTGAACCGGATTGAAGAAGTGCATCCCGCAGAAGTCTTCTGGACGTTTCAGTCCTTCTGCGAGTTTTGTAATGGAAATGGTAGAAGTATTACTCGCGAGCACAGTCCCCTGAGGAACCACACCTTCGACTTCCCCGAGAACTGCTTTTTTCACTTTCTCATTTTCTACGACGGCCTCCACGACAAAATCGGTGTGAGCAAAATCGGAGTAGGAGAGTGTCGGCGTGATATGAGAAATCACTTTCGCCATTTTCTCTGGCGTTGTTTTCTTTCTTTCGAGCTCTTTGTTGAGAAGTTTTGAGGCTTCATTCATCCCCAGTTCAAGCTGCTCGGTTTTGATATCTTTCATGAGAACCGGTGTGCCCATGGAAGACGACTGGTACGCAATTCCTCCACCCATGATCCCGGCGCCGAGGACGGCTCCGAATTTCGTGGGGGCCGCATCCTTCGTTATTTTCTTGGAGACTTTCTTGAGATACTGGTCGCCGAGGAAGACCTGAGTGAGGCATTCCGCGGTTTTGGTCTTCGCCATTTTCGCGAACGCTTCGCCTTCGATTTTCATCGCTTCATCACGGCCAAGGCGGGAGCCCTTCTGCATGACCTCGACGGCGGCAACGGGAGCGGGATAATTCGGGCCCGCGATTCCGGCGACAAAGGCCTTTGAACCATCAAAGCTCATGCTCGATTCTACGCGATCAAGCTTGAGTGCTGACTTCTTCTGTTGATTTCTTCCTTCCCAGTTAAGATCGCCTTTGACGGCGCGCTCGAGAAGTTTGATTCCCGCTGCTTCGAGCAGAGACTCCTCAACGATTCCGTCGATGGCGGCATACTTAAGGGCTTCGTCAGTTTTGTATTGTTTGCCGGATGTGATCCACTCAATGGCGTGATCAGCACCGATGAGTCTTGGGAGACGGACGGTTCCACCCCAGCCGGGAATGATTCCAAGTTTCGTTTCGAGGAGTCCTAACTGGGCCTTGGGACTGGCCAAACGATAAGTCATCGAGAGGGCTATTTCCATTCCGCCGCCGAGAGCGAAACCATTCACTAAAGCGACAGTGGGATAGGGAAGATCCTCAAAGCCATTGAAGACCTGATTGACACCGTTAAGGAATTTCTGGAGCTCTTCTTCGGTTTTCTGGAAGTGACCCATGAACTCTGTGATGTCAGCGCCGAAAACAAATCCTCCCGGTTTTCCGGAGGCAAAAAGAAGACCTTGTGCTTTTTGTTTTTTGACGACATCAAGAACTTCAGTGAGCTCTTTCAACGCTTTTGCGTTGAAGACGTTGGCCGATTGATCTTTGAGATCAAACACAACTTTGAGAAAATCGTTCGAGAGAATTTCGAGGCGGAACGCCTCTCCGGAATAAAGCATGAGTACTCCTTCAGAGAAATAAATATGATTTTACTCTCTGAAGTGACATTTCTCTATGAGAAACGGTTCCGACAAATTTGCTACAGATATTTAGGGAGATCTTTTTTGATGTCTTCTGGTTTGTCAGTTGGTGCGTAGCGCTTCACAACCTGGCCATTTTTATCCACGAGGAACTTGGTGAAGTTCCACTTGATGGCCTCTGTTCCCAGAAGTCCTGGTTTTTCGCCTTTAAGATACTTATAGAGTGGATCAGCGTCGCTCCCGTTAACGTCGACTTTGGCAAACATCGGGAAAGTGACGTTATAGGTGAGAGAGCAGAAGCTTTTGATTTCTTCTTCGTTTCCAGGCTCCTGCTTGCCGAACTGGTTACACGGAAAGCCAAGAACTTCTACTTTACCGGCCAGTTCCTTATGAAGAACTTCGAGGCCCTCATATTGTGGGGTGAAGCCGCATTTACTGGCGACGTTCACGATCAAAAGAAGCTTTCCTTTGTATTGTGAAAGGGAAACATCCTGACCATTAATGTCTTTCACTGAGAAATCATAAACGCTGTTTGCCATGGGAACTCCTGTTGTTAAAGTTTAGGCCTTCCTTTACTATTTGGTCATGCAAAATTTTGACTTTCATAACCCGACAAAAGTTCTTTTTGGTGAAAACACCATCTCCCGCCTCCCGGAAATCCTGCCGACTGGACCAATTCTTCTTCTCTATGGGGGTGGAAGCATCAAGTCTAACGGAGTTTACGATCAGGTCATGAAGGCCCTTGCCGGCAGAAAGGTCTTTGAAGTTTCCGGCGTGCGCCCAAATCCTACATTTGAAAAGGCCATGGAGGCCGTGGATGTCATCCGTAAGGAAAATATTGGGTTCATTCTTGCTGTTGGCGGAGGTTCTGTCGTTGATTCCGCAAAGTTTATTTCTTTTGCCGTTCATTATGAAGGGAATCCGGAAGATATCCTAAGAAGCCGCGAAACAGTGGTAAAAAAGTCTGTCCCTTTCGGAGCCGTGCTTACTCTGCCGGCGACGGGATCGGAGATGAACTGCTATTTCGTTATATCAAAAGGCGAAGAAAAATTGAGCGGAGGAAATCCTCTTCTTTATCCCCAGTTTTCGATTCTCGATCCGAAAGTGACACTCACTCTGGATAAACGACAGATCGGGAATGGTGTTGTGGATGCTTTTGTTCACGTGATGGAGCAGTACCTGACATTCCCCAGCGATGCTCCTCTTCAGGATCGTTTCGCAGAATCCATTCTTACGACTCTTATTGAAGAAGGACCAAAGTCATTCCGTAATCCCAATGACTATACATCGCGCGCCAACTACATGTGGTGTGCGACGATGGCCCTTTCTGGGATTGTGGGTTCGGGTGTGCCTCACGACTGGTCTACGCACGCCATCGGACATGAGCTCACCGCCCTTTATGGGCTTGATCACGCTCAGACTCTGGCGATTGTTTTCCCAGCGATGATGTGGGTGATGAAAGACGAGAAGCGCGCGAAGATCAATCAATACGCTGAACGTGTCTGGAAGATTAATGATAACCAGGATCATTTCCAGGGTGCCTTCAGAAAGACCGTCGACTTCTTTGAAACCCTCGGTCTTCCGACAAAACTTTCCGCTTATGGGATCAAGGAAGATGTCGCTTCGAAAGTCGTCGCCCGTTTTGAGCAAAGGGGTTTTGCGCCCATGGGTGAAAAAGGTCTCGTGACTTTGGACAAAGTCAGAGAAGTTCTGAGGGTGGCAAGTCAGTGAGTAAAAGGGCAGTCACTGCTCAGCGATGTATCCGCTGCCGGATAAATCTTCCGCTTTGCGTGTGCGAGTTGATTCGGCCCATTTCTGTAAACACCAACATCTCGCTTGTTGTTCACGTCAGCGAACTCACGCTCTCCTCTAATACAGCTCAATTCCTTCGTCAGATGATGCCTGGTCAGGCCGAAATCTTTATCCGTGGCCAGGAACACGAGAGATTCTCGCCAGAACCCATCATCGCGCGTACCGGGCAACAGCTTTTCCTTTTTCCTTCGGAAGATTCTCTGGAACTGAATGATGAGTTTCTCAGGAATAATCCAGGGCCCCATCATCTCATCGTTCCCGATGGAAAGTGGACGCAGGCAATAAAAGTAAGAAACCGCGAGCCAGTGTTCAAGAGTATGCAGACAGTGAAACTCCCGAAAGGAATTACCGCCGAGTACGAATTAAGAAAGACTCCGCATCCGGAATGGGTTTCTACTTATGAGTCAGTCGCTCATGCACTGGGGATTCTTGAGGGTGTTAAGGTGAGAGATGATCTGATGACATTCTTCCGCTCTTGGGTGAAGCGGACGATGTACAACCGGACTGGTTACCGAAAATACGCAGAGTAAATCATTTTGTTTTTTTCAGAAACTCTCTGACGTCAACGATCTTTGTTTGCTGGGTTGGGACGATGTCCTGTGCCTCTCCCGCAAATCCTGGTAACGCGAGGATAATCTCCTTCTTCAATTTGGAGTAAAAAAAACTGCCATTTGTGATGTGACTGAAAAATAAAAAATCCGTAAACTCTTGTACCCCTCCACAGGCGGGTGAATAAAAGAATTGCTTTTCCTTCGCAGTGTATTCGAAGGTCAGCTTATCCGTGACCGGGTCATACTTCTGGATCGCCGAGTGAGGGATATCTTTTTCTTTCGAATTCTTTCGATAATTATTAAAGAGCAGGAATTCGCCATCTTGAGTCACCTGCACATCATGGAACTCGTGATCGTTTGAGAATGGAAGTTCTTTGTGATAGAGAACTTTTTGCAGATCGGGTGAAAGAATAAAAACTCCCAAGGAATAACTGTTGATGATGATGTTTCCTGGTCTCATCCACTGGTAGGTGTCTCCGTATTTGTTTTGCGGGATTTCGTAGATGCTGTTGAAGTGACTTGTCTCGAAGTCAATATTCAGACGCTTCATTAGGTTTTGATCCGGCCACTCTTGAGGAGTGACTTTGGCCTGTTTCAGTATTTCTAATGCCTTCATCTGATGGATAATCTTCCCCGCTCCGTCGAGAACGATGACAACATCATCCCGAACTCTTTTTTTAGATCGCTCTCCAATATCGGACATGAGAGTCAGGATTCTCTTTTTATTTAAACTGAGATTAAGCTGATGATGGAAATGACCTTCGATTTCCCAAGTGACTTCCTGAGTGGGTGAAAATCGTTTTAAGGAGGTTTCATTTATTGAAATGAAGGATCCATCCTGGAGGAATTGGCAAATATGTCCCGGATAAGTTTTTTTGTTTCCTTGGATGTCGAAGAGAGTGCAATTGCTTTGGAAAGAATAGATATTCCAGTCGAGGGGAGGCTTCTCTGTTTCTGCCAGAGATGTGGATAGGATGAGAAGAACAAGGATGAGGTAGTGCATAATGAAACGCTAGCAGTCGATCATTCTATAAGCAACCTTAGTCTTAACCTGCTAACGGGAGTTTTCTTGGAATTTCCTGAAATCAATTAGTTTTATCTGCTGTGTGGCCGTGAGTTGGTAGATGCTTCCGTTTGTTCCGTGAGTAACTGAGATCATCTTTTTTTGTTTCCTCGAGTAAAGAAATCCCCCGTTAACGATATGACTGAAAAAGAGCAAATCCTCATCCAATTCCTGGACGGCACCGCAGGCGGCGCTGAAAAAGAATGCTTTTGGTTCGGCATGATACTGGAAAGTGATCTTATCAGTTTGGGGATCAAATTTGTTGATTGCCGAGTAAAGATAATTCACTGAAGAATCCGCCACAATGTTGTTAACAAAGATGAATTCCCCTGAAGCGGTCACCTGAACATCATGAGTATGATGTCTGAATGAATTCGGAATCAGGGTGTGATAGAGCGTCTTACTCAGATCCGGTGAGAGGATGAATACTCCCAGACCTCCGCTGTTAATGATGATGTTCCCTGGTCTTAGGTAGGTTGCACTTCGCGCTCCGGAGTTTTCTGGTACTTCGTAAATACTATTGAAGTGACTTGTTTCGATGTCAGCCTCACTTTCCCGAATAATAGGGGAGTCGGTCCACTCGAGCGGGATAATTTTCCCTTCTGCCAAAAGGTCGCGCGCGAGTTTCTTGTGGAGAACTTTTCCCGAATCTAAATCATGGATCAAAATGATATCGTCTCTCTCTCGTCGTCCTCCTCTGACAATCGTCTCCGAAGTCATGGCAAGAATACGTTTCTTGTCTTGCGTAAGATTGATCTGATGGTGGTAGCGCCCGGACGACTCCCACATCACAGTCTGATCGCGACTGTATCTTCTCATCCCATTTTTACCCGCCGAAATAAAGGTCCCATCATCCAGGAAAAGACACATCTGTCCCGGGTAATACTTCACTTCCATGTCTGGCCTGAAAACGGAGCAACCATTTTGAAAATGGAGTGATTCCCAGCCTGCAAAAGTGGGAAACATAAAAAACATGGCACAAAGAAGAGTGATTATTCGCATAAGGAGATGTCCTTAAGTTCAGGCATGTGAATTGATCTAATTTTCATGTTCGTAATTCCAGAATCGCCGTGGCAATAGAAATAGACATCCCATACGCGGGCATCATGGTCGTATAAAGAGCAAGTGTTCGGCTTTCCATAGTGGTCGACTTTCAAAAGGGAGACAAGTGCGAGTTGACCTTTTGTCTCTCTCACTTCGCCGATGAGCTTATTTTCTCTACAGGCTTCGGGCATGGGAGATGTGGGGTAATTTTCATACAGAAGGGTGAGGTATTTTCGCTGTTGGTTCAAGAACTCCCTGGCGGTATCTTTGTTCTCGGTCGGTATGACTTTGTGGAAAACGGAAAGCTTCAGGAGCTCATGTCTGGACAACTTATGAGAGCTGCACCCCATGAGAAAGAATGCGAGGAGAAAAAGACTCTTAACCATGAATTCATTAGACCATCACGCAGCGAGGATATCAATTTTTTTCTCGTCGAGATGATCCCTGAGCAAGTCAATGGCCTCCGCATGGAGCTGACAGATTCGTCCCTCTGAGAGATTCACAATCTGGGAAATCTCAAAGAAATTTAGATCCTCGAAATACTTCAGGGTCACTATCATTTTCATGGTTTTCGGGAGTTCTTCTAGCACAACGGAGAGAGTCTTCTTCAGTGCATAATTGTCGAACTCGGAATTCAGCAGTGAACCGATCGCATTCGTTTCGCCTTCAATATAGGGTTTGATCGTATCGCCTTTTTCATATTGCTCAAGGCGAATCATATCTCGATTTTTGAAAGGCAAGACGTTCATGAGCTCTTCCTGAGAAGGAGCATGTCCCAACTCTTCCGTCAGGTCAGTCTTTGCGCGCTGATATTTTTTCTGTTTCTTTCGTTCAGATCTCGTCATCCAGTCCTGCTTTCGGAGTTCATCGATGATTTCACCGCGGATGCGGAATTCTGCATAGGTCTTGAACTGGTTCTTCTTATCCTTCTTGTACTTGTTCATGGCATCGATTAGTCCGATGACCCCGACCATGACCAAGTCCTCCATCTCAAGCACTTGATGATAATGATAATGGTAGTGGCGCGCCCAGTAGCGGATAGTGGGCATGAAATTTTTTATGATTTCCTGCCGAGAAGTATCTTGAGGATTGTTTTTAGCTTCCACGTGGGCCTCCGTTATTGGAGGAGATTGTCACATGGAAATGAATGGTTACTCGTAGGCCACAGGGTTTCGGTCAGTTACATTCTCAATTCAGTGCTTTCGAGCTTCTGGGTAGCTCCGTTTGCCATTTTCTCGTGGCAATTAGAGGGGGAATTCCTGCATCCCATAAGTGTGACGGAAGACGAGAACGTAATTATCCACTGTAAATCTCGGCTGAACATAGGTTGAAGAATCTGAAACGAGAATCTGACCGTTCGTCTTAATAGCAAGAGCTCTCTCAACACCGTTTCTTCTATAGGTAACGGCGACCACAGAGTTCCCGACTTTGGCCCGGATGTCATCTGCTGTGAGGTTATTAATGACCACGCGGCCGGAAGCTGTCACGGCCATGAGTTTCGATATTCTTAAGTTTTCTCTGTATTCAATCGCCACGATACTGTCACTCAATGTGACGATAGCTTCAGGCATGACCTGAGATCCATCCAGCACGAGTCTTCCGAGAGCATTGTAGACCTTCACTCGCGTTCCGCGGTCTTCATAAGTCACAGCGACGAGATGCTTTGAGAATTTGTATTGATAAACACTTGTCACAGGGATGGCGAAGTTCGCAGCATTCCCCTGAACCATGACACCGTTT
>JAULBW010003340.1:0-22770 GCA_032358265.1 Vaucheria bursata | reverse complement strand
CGCTGGTTTTCCTGGCGCCGTCGCTGAGTCATTGCAGTTGTTGGTCATCTCCTCTAATTATCAATATACTTTGCTTGCATTTTTTCTTTCTTTCTTTCTCTTGTTTTTTCTTTTCTTTCTTTCTATTCCATTTCTCAACAATTTTGTCCTTGCTTTGTCCATATCTTTGCCTGGTTAGTTCTGGCTTTACTCCGTCAACACGTTTGGCTTTTCTGCTCCTGACACCATCTGCCAAATTTTAAAATTGCAAAAAACAAATGGATTTAGAGCTAAAGTTATCTTCCAGCAATTTTTGCATCATATTATTGCAGTGAAATGATATCAACACAAATACACATAGTACTAAAGTATATTAGATGAGAATAGTAATATCATAATGAAGTTTGCCACTTTGTTGAACCTTTTTCCTGTTAAAATTACTAAATTACCAGCATATCTACCAGCTTACCATTGCAACTGATAGATAGTAACTAGCTCCATGCCTCCTGACCAGTAACTTGCGAGCCTAATTTACTGCCCTTTCTTCTCATTTAGCAGCACAAACATTTATCCATTTGACCAACCCCCAGCATTGTTTCTTTCACTCATCCTTTCTTCCACTCATCTTATTAGGCTTGGCTTTGCTGCCAATACATTCCATAAGTTTCTAGTTGTAGAAGCAACTCTGATGTTTTCAGATGTTCTAGCTGGTTGAGTACCCTTTTCACTTGACATAGTCAAACTCTAACAGATTAATCTCAAAATAATCAAATATTGATTTAAAAATTTATCCTTAATGTTAATTTGGATGTTTTTGGTACACCCAAAGCTGGAAAAATATCTGCCAGAATCCTTCAACAATGTACTTCTTAGCTTTTTTATGTGCTTAAATTAATACTATTCATATGAAGCTATATATTTTACCTGTTTGACCTCTTGGCATAATAGTCTCATTTGTCTCATAATATGACATGAAAATGGAGTGCCAATCTTTTTCATATTGTGCAAGAATATTGCAGAGTAGCTCAATTTAAGTATGGTTAGAAACATTCATTTAACTTCTAATATCTCTTCCTTATGTTGTTCTAGTGCTTCCTTGAGTGCCATATTGCCTTATGCATTTGTTAAACCCCAAAATGACTCATCTAGAGAGTTTGCTTGATAATTTTTCTTCAGCCAGACTCTGCCACCAATCTCAAGACTATCCAACTAAACAGTGGAAATAGTGATAAGACTGTTGCATCTATTGATGGCTAAAGTTGTATATACTCAGTAACTTGTTGAAAATCAATTATAATCGGTTATCAACCCTATATTTTATATATCTTAAGTGATCAAAAGTCTCACTTCCAATCATGCAAGTTAATCTTCATGAGTTCTCATTGTATGTACAGTAATATATTAAATTGCACATACATACATGTATTGATTTGTCTTGTTCTACCCTTTAATATAATTTGTCAAAAGCTACATCTCTGTCCGTTGTAAAGTTCAAGCACATAGCATATGACTTGTACATGTAAAAGTAACTTCAGGATGCGGAACACTGAAAAAATGTTGTGTATTGGGCAAGAACAAGCAGCAAAAGAACCTTAGAAATAATTATGAGAACAAGTAAATTATAAAGTAAAAACTAAACAGAATAAAATAGACCACACCATAAGTAGCTCAAAGCAGTACCAGAGGTACAAGCAGAACAATATGAATTGCTGAAATTGATAGAAATACTTGAGACTTGAATTTTATAAGCATTTATATATGCAGCATGGAGGTAACTTCAAGGACTGTATAAAAAGATCTTCAATAAATTTTCCAGTTGCATAATAGCAATTGCATTAGGACTAATGACAAACTTAAAAATGTGCATTTTACATTAGGTGAACAGAAATAATAAGGAAAGAAACTGCATGACGTTGGTTGTATACAAGAGTAGTGTAATTCTGACAAAATGGTTCATGCACTTGTTTTCCAACTTGCTTAACCTAATCAGTAATCTCATTTCTTTAGGCTGGACTGGGCTGGTAGCCATCGCTTCCAATTATTCAGCCCATATACACTAACAAGATTGATACTAGATTGTAACTTCTTGTCAGGATCTGATCTGTTTCACCATTAACTGTTATGGAACTGTGACTCTATGGACTTAATTTGTCTTGTATGTGCATTCTTGTAAAATATATTCTCTTAAAGAGAGTTCTCATTAGTGTGTTCTCATAAGTATGTTCTCATAAGTGTGTTCTCATATGCGTGTGCTCTCAAGTAGTATTGTGTTGGTAAGACCCATTCTTGGCAACACATAAATAGGGATTAATACAATATTGGCTGTGTGTGTCTTCTTTGAGTTTCTGTTAAGCTTATTATTGGTTACATGCATAGTCTTTAGTCTAGTGATTCCTAATACTTCCATTCACAGTCAAACATTCCTCATATTCAGGCACTACAATAGCTGCTGTTCCTGACCAGCAAACTCTTTGGGTGAGTTTGTTGTGATTAAAATATCATCAATGTAGGCCTTTACAGTGCAATTTGTTATTCTCTGAAAGCATGCTGTTATAGACATTATTTCAAAGCATGTCTGACAGAACTGGTACTGCACCCCATCTCATTTAGGTGCAATTTTATGATAATCTGTTTCCAGTACTGGCTCCTGGTGATATGAGTTCTATTTCACTATTCTCAGCTTTGCAAAAGTTCTAAAAGATTTAGCTAGGCTTAAGTCCTTGATGTTTTTCCTTAAACATTTGTGTGCTCTGCTAGAAGCAAAAAACTTCAAGAATTTTCTATTGCAGCAAGTTAAAACTATCTGTGCATGTATGACTTAATAATCTCCTTTACAGTAGCACTGTGTGTGGTGGAAGTTTTATACTGCTGAACAAATATAGGCAAGGCAGCTCAAATGTCTAGAGTGTCAGAACATCTGTTCTCTCCCCAGATAGTAGGACTTCTACAGCCCCCCTACCTTTTGGGAGTTAATGGTTCAACAGTATGAAAATTTATTAGTAGCACTAAGGTCTTTGGCTCAAATCCCGACACTTCCAAATATTATCATACTTAGCTATACATTCACCCAAGAATCCTAACAATATGTAATTGGCATTTACTAAACTACAAAATAATATACATATACACTTGAATCTCTAGTACAAATCCTTAAGAATTGTCAATACAAATGAACTATGCATCAGTTATTTATGCGCAACTATAACTGGTCAGGTCCTAACAATTTGACTCATTTTTAGTAAGTTTGGGAGAGCCTCTTGGTAATCTGACTATCCCTTTCAATTCATTATTTTTTGTATTGCTTTGGTGCTCCTGCAGTTAGTTCAAGTTGTCAAAGTTGCTTTGTAAGTTTTCATTTGATCATTTAAGACCCTCTAGCATGTGGTGTATTCGTTATCATTATCTTTTTTATCTGTTGGTTGTTATTGGATGTGCAACTTTGTTGAACACTGAGTACTGTTATGCTCTTTCTCATAGCAAATGAAGCATTGGCTATTCTCGGCACAATGCCTGAGCAAAGTTTTTCTTCTGTTGGGCAGGCTATATGTTGCAGCTAATCTAATTAGTTATATACCCCCGTATCTGTTGCACCTTATGAACTATCAATATAGGTCCTGCAGCTCTAAGAGCAAGCACTGTCAAATCTGATAGTTTTTACTGAAGTCCTGTAATGCATCCACATCCTGTTCTTCTGTAACTTGTTGACAATCTTTCTCTGATGATCAAGTCATCTAGAAAAAACGAATAAATGTTGTGTTTACATCAATAAAAATCATCAGATTCTCATATGTAGTCTCAAGCCACTTAGTAAGAGTTTGAATGACTCTCCATCTTTTAGCCTTATCTTCAAAACTCCTGTTTTTGGGCACAGTAGACATTTTGATCAAGCTGTAGTGCTTGAAATATACTTTCAGTTTATTGCTACTACAGTTTTAGTGCTGCTTACAACAATGTTCTCTTTCTGCATAGTAATATAACAATCTACTGAGCAGAACCTTGACTTACCTTCTTAAGACTTCATGAGATGCTGGCAGGACTCCAAACCTAAATATAGGCTTCCTAGCATCAGTCACTGATTGTTGTGTGGTATACCTGCTAGTAAGGGCAGATTTATTGATTTCAAAAGATTGTATACAACTTACTTTTTTGTCAAGTCTGGAGTATCTAATATTATGGGTCTTTTAAAATTCTGATGCAATCAATGCCATTCACTTTTTGGTATTCTGGCATGATCAAAACTAGTTCTTTTCTGCTCTCAGCTCTTGGTGTTGTTCCAGGTATAACTTCAGCTTCAGCCACTTCAAGACCTTGTTTGTCTCTTGGATAATAATTTACCTTAAAGTCATTGTTTTTAACGTTGCAGCCTTTTTGCAGGTGCTGGTTTGCTTGACTCATCTGCATCTAGCTATTAAAGCATGCCTATCAGGTCTTTATAGCACCCCTCTATCTTTCTATCTTTTTGCAGCTGCCTGACCTTGGAAGTGCATATGTTAAATGGCTGCTTTGATTTTTTGAGCTACTCTAAATACTGCTTTTTTATAAAGCTCATTCTCCTCTAAATCTTTTGTATAATAGCTTTGCTACTGTAACTCAGTAACTACTACATGCAAAGAACCAGTAATACAAGAATGGATATTAAAGTATACAAAAATAAGAGAGTGTCAGGAATTAACCCCTAAGGAAGTTGATTCTGTTCTGTAGCTGCGGTACATTTCTTCTGATATCATGTTGAAGTTTTAGTTTAGTCTATGAGAACAAGTTTCAGTAAGTAATATTATGTTGTGCTGATGAAGTTATCTCACTTCTATCAACACAATCTAGGATGTGATAATATTTGTATTCTGTCACAGGTTTCTTGTGCTTGTTACGTGTTACATTCCTAACAGAGAGAAAGAACAGTAAATCTTGCCTAAGCTTAGCCTCTTTGTTGAAAATCTTCCTGCAAGGATTGTCAGCTTAGCAAGCAAATATCAAGATACTGGTACAACTTGTAGATTTTAGTACCAACAAAAAAGAGTTACACAATATTTTTCTTGATTGTTTTCTTACTTTTGCTAAAGACATGGTTTCCCTGTCTTCTATTTAGTGTCCTACTTACTATCTTCATTTTTTTGTCACTTGAGTTTATTTGTTGTTCCAGTTTCTTGTCTTTTCCTCAGTTTTTTTCTTTCTTTTAAACAACAATTCCTAATTATAACTAATTTCTGTGTTAACTGCCAATGTTTCACACTACTTTTACACTTATTTTGGTTTTAAATTTGTTTTCAAAGAGGAATATTCAACTTAATTTCATTTTTTGCAAGCACTTAGAATGTTAATTGCAGTCAATCTTGCACGTCAACCTGGCAATTGTACATGCTCATTGCTATGATAAAATTAGATTACGTATTGATGTAATTGATGGATTTGCTCAAACTTTACATTATGCTTATTATTTACTACCACTATCACCAATTCTGTGCCTGAAGCCATGTTTTACAGCAGAGAGAAAGATTACATCAAATGTCCAAAAAAGAATTCAACAGTTCTTGGGCACATAAACTGAGTACTTGTTAGGAATGTAAGACACAACATAAGCACAATAAATCTGTGACAGAATATGTATACTATTACATCCTAAATTGTGTTGATAGAAGTAAGATAACTTCATTAGCACAACATAATATTACTCACTGAAACTTGTTCTCATAATCAGTACTGAAACTTGTCCTCACAGACTAAACTAAAACTTCAACATGATATCAGAAGAAATGTACTGCAGCTACAGAATAGAATTAACTCACTTAGGGGTTAATTCCTGACAGTACTAGCTACAATTTTTACTTTGTTCTGTACACAATACCAGTAAACTAATGCTCCTAATTCTGTTGTTGGCATTTTGAGTCATATCTTTTCATATTGCCCATCTTCATTGGAACATATCAATCGTTTACGTGTAAAAATTTTGCTGCTCATTATTGTATTTTTACTTTTTTGGATTAAATATATGTTATATATACAAAAGTATCTCTTTCTGAAGTAGTGTACTGAGCATCCAGTACATAAAAGTTGAAAAAAATGGGTGTTAGTAATAATTTTTTACTTTCATAAAATAAGTATTTTGATTAAATAAATGTTTAGATTTATATGAGCTAATATGAAAATATATAAATATATATATGTAAATAGAAGAAAAAAGAGGGCATTAAGAAAGTATTTTTTAAGCTATGGACTTCTATTTGCTAATCTAAAAATTTATAATTTGAGTGTAGTAGCACTAAATTGAAACTTTAACTTTACGATCAATACCAATTTTTATAATACTGCCAGTTTTTGAAGTTTTATTGCCAATCTGTTGAGCTTGGCTTCTAGTTTGTCATAAGTGGCTGCCAATTTGTCATAGCTGGGCAAGAAAACGTATAGTGCCAACACTCTACAGCTGTCGTTTCATTTCCCATTTGAGATGATGATGCACAGTCTGTTTATATTCATTTCATCTTTTAAGTTTTAACTTACAATTTCATTCCTATAATTATGGCAATTCATGTATCACAAATGCAGCATTTTGTAAGATTTTTCCAGTTACTTATTTTAGAATGTTGAGCTATGGTATCTTTGATTATGGTATACTATCATCAGTGACATTTAAATGAGATTACAGAAGTGTTGGTTAGTTTCAACTTTGAGACTAAATATTCATACTTTTCTTTAGTTTTGTACAAACTTTCTCCTTATTATCTACTTTTCTACTTTGCTTAAGGTATTGCTATCTCTGTAGCATTGCACTTTCTTGCATAGGCTACATCTTATTTACTTTTTATCACAAAAATAAGTTTTTTATCATCTTTTTGCCTGTTAATCATGCTCTGCATACTTGTTAGGAATTAACTCCCTTAGGGATTAATTCTATTCTTATAGCTGCAGTCAGTGTTCATTTATGACATTCCAAGTAAATTAGCTGCATAGATTCTAGTAAGGTTTTATATTTTGTTGTGTTGATGAAGTTAGCTCACTTCTATCAACACAATTAGTACATGATAAATACACATATTTCTGTCACAGTTTCTTGTGCTTTGTGTTAGGAACTGATTTGTACGCCGTGCTTTCTATTTGAAGATATTGATTGTAGTTTGATATATTTGTTTTAAGTCATTAGCATATTAAGTAATGTGTTGACAAGATTCACTCTCGGCAACACATAATTGAATCCACTTAATATACTGTTATACCATATTCTGGTTACGTTTTCTTGTTTCCTTGAACGTGTAATAGTGCATTGGAGGATTCTTACACTTTGCTGTGTTTCATGTTTCTAACAATACTTTACCATATTTGGCTTGCTATGTGCTGCAAATCTGGATCTGTAGCTCTTTTGTTTTTTTGAAATTTATCTTGACCAACAAGTGATCCAACTCTTATATTAAGTGTGTCAACCTGTTGCTTTTTAGAATTTTGTTATAGGCAGTAAACTTCAAATCCCAAACTATGGTTGAGACAAATACAGATATCTTATAGTTTGATTTTTAATGTAATATAAAAATCTTTGAAGGCAACTTTTCAAATAATCACTTTTTATACTGGATTAGTATCAAATTTCTACATTATCTTGTAATCGAAAAAGCCATTGAAACAGAAACACATATTTTTATAAGAGCCAAGGATAGAAAGTAATGAAGTGAAAATTATTCTATTTAAATTTTGATTATTTAAGTCAATTTAAATAGTTAAATGACATCAAAGTATTTATCTAGAAAATACCATACGATTGATCAGATTCTTGCAATTATGTATTGCAAGATTAGTTGATGCTATTAATGTTTTAATTCTGTTGAGACATACCTTTAAAGTAATCATCTAACTTATTAATGGACCAATTATAGTATTCAAAGACAGTAACTTTTTCAATCAGTTGATCATGTCATTTTCTGGTGAGGATAAGTGTAAATAATATCGCATATTCAACATTTACTTGGCTCCAACATAAACCATTATTTTTACTTCTCGTACCTGACTTGTTTCTCTGAATATAGCCAATTTATTTCTTTAAATAAATTTCCTCAGTTTAGTCATTAGAGTTTGAACAGCACAGCAGAACAGGGGGAAATATGATGGAATATATAGATATATTTGGATTTGATTGAGCTAGGACGTAGGAAGCCATCTTAGTATAACCTTAACGTAAGAAATATGACGTTGACATGGCGTCCACTAGCACGTGACGTGAAATATCTCACGCTGACTTGGCTACACTTTCCTAGTCGACGCCAAGTCATAATAGACTTGTAACTGGTTTATAGTTTCACATGTTAAGAATGTGGCAGATTTTCACCATGTTTTCGATTTTATAAACTGCTTCTTTTGTTTTCAGTTCAATGTCCAAGCGATTGCGCTCGTCGCCCATTGGCAGTGACTTAGGATCTGGGAAAAAATATGGAAGGCCGAAGCGTATGCTAGCCTCGTGGTTTTACGATGAAAATAAAGAACCACCCTCAAATAATGTTCCTTTAACAGATGATGCTAGCGTGAAACGAATTGGAGTTGATTTGCCATTTTCGATCACGAAGCTAGAGCGTGACGATTCGAATGAAGTAATAAATTTGCGTAAGACTTTACTAGCAATGAAACAAGAGAACTCAAAACTTGCGTGTCAACTAAATGCGAGTCTCGAAACAGCTCGGCAGCAATCCCTCGTATCACGTAATTTGAATATAAAAATTCGACAACTGGAGAGAGAACTTATTCATGCTAAAGTTGAAATGGCTAAACTTAGGCCAAATGTTTCGACAACTGGAAACGATGCCCCATTTCCACATAATCCAGACTCTCAATGCGAGGACCAGGGATATATTGCTATAAGTAATAGCAATATCAAGAAATTAAGTTTTGAGGATGATTCTCGTTCAGAAATTTCACTTTCGAAAAATATCCTCGCTATGGACGATTCGCCGAATGTTTCGACAACTGGAAACGATGCTCCATTTCCACACAATCCAGACCCTCAATACGAGGACCACGGATATATCGCTATAAGTAATAACAATATCAAGAAATTAAATTTTGAGGATGATTCTCATTCAGAAATTTCACTATCGAAAGATATCCTCATTATGGACGATTCGCCAGCAAAGAGGGACAAAACGACTGTACCTGAGTGTCAAGAAGGTCGGATACTTTGTGGAATTTCTGAGGCATCAATCTTTGAAAGCATTCAAAATTTTGATGTTGATGCTACTTGTATTGATAATCAAAATGAAGAGTCAATTACTACCTCTCAGGACAAAGATGTTCGTGTGTCGATAAATGATCAACCTTCACACGAATCTAGCAGTCAAGAGAGTTTTGAATCGTCCTTGTCAGTTCGATCCTCTCGTCCATCAAGGCGAGCAGTACGGGTTACTTCATATAAGGAACCTAGTTTAAATTCAAAAATGCGTCGTACAGAAGACGGAAAAATTATTGTCGTTGGACATCCCCGAAAGCATAATTCGTCATAGTTTGGCATATTCTTTTGTTTATAATAGGTCTAGAGTCAAGAATGGTTAGCACTTTTTGTTTTATAGTTATTGTCATTGTCTTTCACAACCATTTTATGGTAACTCTATCATTTTCATTACTTGCTTGGAAACCAATGTCAATTATATATTCGAATTTGCATTTCGCCTGTGTAATTGCTAATATTGCATGCTGTTGTGCTGCCC
The DNA here is from genome assembly GCA_032358265.1 of Vaucheria bursata. NCBI lineage: Eukaryota > Xanthophyceae > Vaucheriales > Vaucheriaceae > Vaucheria > Vaucheria bursata. The sequence continues at coordinate 13,114 of JAULBW010003340.1, read as the reverse complement.
CCCCAAAATTATCTAATCACAAAGTTATTTTAAAGAAGTTTCTTTGAAAGGATAATGTAGAAGCCTTTGAAGCATGCAAAGGGCTAATGATTGGGTACAAAACTATGCCTTCGTATGTTTTCGTCCTCAACAATAGTAATTATCCTGATATTCCTCATTCGAATCTGGAAATTGCATCAAGCTTGGTGAAGAATTTGAGCCCACGATATATAGGGTGCTGACAATGTGCAAATATTTATATTGAAAGGAGCTTCAAAACTGTACCAAGATAGAATTTCCTTGTGAAATTCGACCAGTGACAAACATTTTTGTACTGAATTATAGTGCGAGAAGCACTGTTTTACGCTGCATGGCAATTGTTATATTATACCATCAGCAGCCAAATGAGGTTAAGGCCAGCACGCCAGTGATAGTTAATAGTAATGATTTTAGATATAACCATTATTATGATTGCTCATGTAATTAATGCCTGACAAATGAATTCTGAATAGTATTTCACTAGGTTACATTACAAGAATTGTTCATTCTATTTTGTTTGTGCAGAATTAACTGACACATCATGTTTTAATATTGCTTGTACAGTAATAAATGAGAAAATAAATATTTTATCGAATAGGATTTGCTAGACTTAATAGCAATTAATTATCTTATCCCTTTGTTTTCTTTGCCTTAAATTTGCAGTTATTAGAAGCTCATTGCATGTTTTGTAACATGCAATGAGTGAACAAGCAAAAGTAGATCATCACTTTCTACTAACCATACTATTACTTATAATGCTTAAATTGCTCTCTGCTACGTATTTTGGCACACAGAACTTAAAATTTAGTTTACTTCAATACTGTCATGTGTTTGGCTAAAATATGACAACATGATGATGGCTAGTTTTTTATGATATTAGTTTGTCTTAGCTTCACTTCACATTTTTTTTAGTGCTGATTTGAAGTGAGACAATAATACTGCTTGCACCTACTCAAGTATACCAAATTAGAACAAGTGAATGGCATTAGATCTTAAAGCTTTAGTACTGCTAGATTAGAATGGACTTGAAGACAGACATAAAATATTTCTCCAAAAATTGTTTATATTAACACTATCATTGTTATTTTGAATTGATTTTATTGTCTGCTCATGTTTCTATTAGATTGGAGAGTATTTATTTAATCATGGGACTAGCAATCTTCATCTTCACCAAACTTGTGTGCAAATTTGATTTTGGTAGAGTTTCTTTGTAAATATATTACATACTTTCCTATCATACCCTGAAAATTTGGTCATGAACAAAAAGTCACATTAAACTTATATGTATTTAATGGAAAAAAAATAGTTTTGGGCATCTTTTTCATATTTGACCTATGTTTTATGAAGTGTTTATGGTTACAATTTATACATCTTGGAACCAATTATGTTTTGACAGATAAGTCAACTAGATACCAAAAATATCATAAGAAAATAACAATTAGAAAATGTGAAGTGCCTGTATAAAGTTGAGCTGAATCAAAAATATGAAATTATACATCCTTTCAATGTTAAAATTAGTATTTGTTTTGGATAAATTGGCTTTCTTATTTGACAACTGATAAGCCAATATCTGATAGGTTTTAGCAAACTGATGCCAATTTTCAAAGTTGAATGCTAATTCTTCATAATTGAATGCCATTTTGTCAAAGTTTCGTACCAATTTGCTGAAGTAAAGAACTAATTTGTCAAACAATATTTTGAAATCAGCGTAATTCTTCGAAATCAATTGCCAAGTCATGAAAGCTGATTAAGAAAAGATGTAGAAGGTTAAAATTGCAAATTGACTATTATAATAGAATATACTTGCAGAGGAGTAGAGGCTGCAATTTGTACAAGTCGCATGTGTATTTCCCGATACTATTGTGGAAGCGTATTTACTTATGCAATCTCGTAAATAACAGTAACTTGGAAGGACTTGTATTATTGGTAAATTACTTTAAGTTTTGCCCATGCAAAGAGATATTTTTGATGATCATTTGAACATTATGTCTACTTTAGATAATGTTTTCATTTAAAATTATTAAGAAATAAAAGGCAGAAGTAACCTGCACATAAATGGCATATTTCAGTGCTGACATTCTATCTTGACCATCCAAAGGATTTTAAAATTTTGTTCATTAAAAAGAGAGTGACAATTCATATTCAATAGTAAGTTTAAAAAATGGATTCATGCCAACTCATTGAGGAATCCTATGCGTACTATGTAAAAGTATTAACTCAATTTGAAACATGAATATATATAATTAATTGGCTGATAAAATTTATTAAGATTTTTATCATCGCTCAGGGAAGGGACAATCTGTCTGCAAGTCGTACGAGGTAAGCCACCCTCTATTTTCTAATTGCGATTTCATCATTTGTTCATTTTCAGCACAAAACCATTCATGCGCTTCCTTCAAAATAGCCAAAATACGATCACAATTCGGACAATCTCTTAAATAAGGCGACAAATCGATCTCAGGATCAACAGGCATTCCTGGAGTCCATATATTCATGCTGTCGAGATTCTGAAACACAAAAAACCTCGATAACAAATAAATTAAATTTTACGAGATATAAATAGCTGATACGATGGCATCTTTAACTTAACTATAAAAAAAGAGAATACGAACAGAATTAGTTTACGCTAGCAAAAGCATAGTAAGAAATATTCAATAATCTGCTGAATCATTTAATCCTTCTGGACCAGCAATATTTCCGAATATTTCTGTTTTTTTATCTAAAATACATATATGCTAGAAAGTATCGTGCTACAAATATTATACCTTTTGTAAAGAATTTTCTTTTTTCCAATTCTTAGCATTGCTTTCAAGAGAAGAGTATCGAGCACGTGCATATTCCCACATTCCAAGTACAGTAGTCAAATTGTGAAGCCACACAATATGACCGAAAAAAATACCAGTTGGTGTATCAAATGGCTGAAAAAATATATTGCAACTCATCAATAAAACTATTTATATATATATATATCGTCTTAAAAGATATATATAATCTACATTATAATAAGAAAGAGGGCTAAAACTGTTAAAATCAGCTTAAACTCGATAAAAAAGTTAAATTTATGGTTTGATGTACATTGATGCTGCAAAAGTATTGATTGAGCTTTATTTCAAAAGTTACACCAATAGAAGCATTAATTTTTACTACACGAGTATAACTATTACTGTATTGCACACGAACTACCACAACGCAGTGAGGGAAATATTGCTAGGAGATTTGAACAAAAGTAAAGACTGACATACAATGAACAATCTGAAGACTACGGACTTTCCTCAAATATAACAATATGCTGTGATCAAATTCCGCACATTGGGAAACATTAAAAGTTAGTCAATGAATTCGAATAGCATAACACTTCCAATATAGCACAAATTTCGGAGAAATTATTCTCTTTAATTATGCTATAATAGTTGTAATATTGAAATTTCATCAGTCGGGATATTCAAGGGTTTATATTTATGCAGTTTTGATAAGTTATTTGTTATAAATGGGGGAAGACACTTGACTGCAAGGCAATCATGTAGGTTGGTTCGATTTGATACGAAGATAAGCGAGACTTACCGTAGGCAATCCTTTCCACCATGAATGAATCCAATGCTCACCAAGTTTATCTACCATGAGTTTTTGAATTTTAGTTTCAATATTTTTTATAAGCTCTGGTGCTCTAGGCAAAAGTTCTGCAGCATGTACCATCTGCACACATTCACGCACAAAAATAATAATAATTTCTTTCCATGGAATAAATATCAAAAAACTACTAAAAAACTACTTTGTTTCCAACAAAATTGTTTTCAAGGTTTCTTATAGTAAAAAATATAGAATGAAATTCCGATAAAAGTTTATATGATATCATCAAATTAATTCATTATTCAATCGATACATACGTAATAAACTATTGTTAATCACATTTTGAAATCTTCAACCTATGCAAAAATGTTACCCTAATCATTTCTAGCAGAAAAATTTGTTGAAATGTAAAGATTAGATGCCATTTCACCAGATATTGTGATGCATGCATCAGATTTTGCAATTGTTCTTATCTGCTCTGAATGGTTTACTGTAATTTTTATTGGATAATAAGTATAAAAATTATCGTGAATATTTTCAATTGCCATGTCATCAAATTCAAATTTGAACCTCGAATAGTTTAATTCTTGTGAGTTCACAGTGTATCATACAGTTCAATATCCAACATATATTCATCATTCATATATATATATATATATATATACATATTACATAGATAACGAATAACTAACATTCACTTTCAGATTTGGCTTCCACAAATTCATTTGCAATATAATTTACAAATGTTCACCTCGTCAAAATCTGTGGGCCTCGCTACGCCTATAACGAGCGTATGTATCGATTGATCAAGCCCATTGTGAGACCATAGCCAAAGAGCATTAAAAGCTATAGGAGTCAAACCTCCATCTCTGCATATATTGGTCAATGTTCTAGATGGTTTATATAGCATACCACCTTTATCGTTGGGCGAAATGATGAAAACTCCCATGTCATGTCTACAAACAGAAGTAAAAGTACACATATCTCTCTCAGTTGAAAAAAGTAATGAATTCTAAATGAGTCGGTATCATAAGATCGACTATGTTCTGTGCAAATTTTACAATTCTCGATATTATGCATATACTTTTTACATGTTAATTGACCACTAAAATATCAGTTCCAACCAACATATCTACCAAATTTAGTCATCAAATTATAAAATACTAGTATTAATAAAAAAACTCCACTTTGAAGCGGCTCTTATTGCTGCGTAATTTCCTGCTGGATCGAACATATGACCTCTACTCGGGACCAAATTGTTATCACGCAGTGTCCCACTAGATGTGTAACTACCAATAAAATGGTAATGTAAATTCACGAAATCAAATTTTCTAGAGTTTATTGCTTCAACAATCATAGATGCGTCTGAATGGCTACTAAATCCTATCCATCGAACTTTTCCCAACTTGCGAAATTCATCAATAACCTACAGAAAAAAATACTGTACAAATCTATACATTGGCATTTTAAACATATAGTGCCGGAAATTTATTATATTGTGAAATAATTTTTCTCTATAAATGCTGAGAAAAAGTCTCTAAACTATTGAAGAATTCTAAGGAAAATTGATACAATGCTAATGAAAAAGGATTTTTTGAAAGGGCAAACGCACACCTGACATAAAATTTTCTGCTCCTAATGAAATTGTTTTTGTTGAAAATGCCAATTTCAGAATAATTTATGGTTTGAAATAGTACAGCGGCCTATTCTGAACCTTAGCCGTTTTTGATTATATTTCACTAAATAAAATCAGAATACTGTACTCTTCCAGAATAACGCAGCTTAAAAAGTATTTTAATGATTATTTCTCCATATCTCCAGGTCAACAGTTTATTTTTTTATAATCTCAAAGTCGAAAATTAATTCCATGCATCAATATTTTTACCCTGGCTAGTTGGAAGTTAAGGTGAAGCTACAAAAATCATTTAATAACAAAAAAGAATGCTGCAACTGAAAAATCATTACATGACTTATACATATATATATTAATAAAAAAGAGCTCACATACCTCCATACACCCCCCTGGACAAAAGATCCAATCTAAATGCTTTTGTACGAGGCCATGAAAAGTTAAGAGATCAATATATTCCACCTGTTACATAAAATGAGCCATATTTAAACTGGCTCATTATCTCTACATGCATGAATCAATTATAAAGAATTTCAAAATTCCAACTAGGTAATTTCCTTTTTCGAACAAAAGCAAAATAAAAGTCGATCAAACATATTGTAAAAATATAAATTTAGAAAGTCAACTTTGTAAGATTTTTCATATCTGGATAAAAATGTGCAATAATAAAATATTTTATTAGCGAACTTATAGAAATATAACCTGTAATAAGTTGAGAGAATTCTCAAGAAACTCTCGGAATGCTGCTGGATCCTTATTGGGCACAATTTTTGTCTGAAGTATATATGAGCTTCGGTCATATTTCGACAAGGCAGCACCATACTGGAGTTGGCTCGTCCCATAGCTCTACAATAAATTTTTAGATATATAAGAGGTAGAGAGATGGAAATAGAAGAATATAAAGAAAGAAAAAAATTGAAGTTACGATATGAATTTGAGAAGCTTACCAACGCTGTCTCGAAATGGTTGATCCCAAGCGCCATCGAGCGATCGACAATGGCTTCAAAATTTTGCTATGAAAATATAAACACTTTAGTCTGAAATGTCCAGAAACGATCACGTTTTTGTGAATTTATTTAAGAAAAATGGTCATGCCAGATCAAAAGATTTGACAATTTTGAGTATTTCGCCTGAATGCCGAAGAATAAATATTAGAGTTTGAATGAAAAAATGCGATAATATTATTGACAAACTCTCCTAATCCTTTAACATGAAGTACTGTTTCTATTAAAAACAATTGTATTACTAAAATTGGCAGCCATTATCTCTGATGTGAGAAATTTCAAAGTTTTGAGAAGGTGAACAATTAATGTACCTGACATTCTTTATTTATATCAAGCATTGTAGTTCCTGCTATAGGATGCCATGTCTGTTGTTGTCGCATTCCACCGCAAGTGATAATAGGCATCTGAATTTCAGTGCGACCGAATCTTCTAGTGGGACATCTCCATCGAGCTGGTGCTTTAGTCGCACTAACAAATTCATTGTATGCCAATCTAAGCTTAGGCAATAGATCTGACTCTTCCACACCACTTTCAACTAGTCTAAAGTATTCAGCCCTCAGCAATCTAAAAATCTGTAGAGGTCATAGTAACCGAACTCTTCCAATTAACATTTCGTTGAAAACGATTGATGTCAAAATAGGCTCTTTATACTCTTCACTGGGAAATAATTTGACCTCCTACCTTGGCTTGATTGGTCGCATCTGGTAGAGCATCGACTTCTTTTTGCAAACTTGCCCCCATTCTCTGTACTGTAACAATTTTTGATACTCTAGTAATATTTTTTTAATATTTTTCGTGCGCCATTGAAACATTATGGCGTTATTATGTCGAAGAAAACATTTTAAAATCTCATGAAATTTAAAATAGGAAAAAATCAATTTTGACCCACTGTTCCAATCATTACAACCAAAGTTGTATTATAATAAAAAGTATAAAAATTCTGATCAAGAAGATTGATGCCAGATTCCTTTAACCCACTGGAAAGTTGCCGTAGAATGGAGCGAAAATATAACAGATGCATAAAGCATTGGTATTCAGAGCAATTTTTAAAAGGTGATATAAGCGGACCCGAGAAATGTAACGAATTTCTATTAGATTGGCAAGAATGCGTTGCAATAGCTGTTGAAGATCATGAGAGAGACCTAATAAATTCCAAGCCCTCCGACGCAATAAAATCTAATTCCAATTCTAGTGCAGGTTCAAAGCAGTCATAATAGTATTAGTTCTTATACAAATTGTACGATTTTTACTGAGCTTTCCAAGGCATATATAAGCGGAAAATAATTTCTTCTACTTCTTCTTATATCATTCATTGCTTTTTATTTTTGAGGTCTGTTTGCTGCTTTGCAGATGATTCATCATATTATTTTGTACCTTTTCAAATGTTGTTATTAGATACTGCCATCCAGCAAAGCAGAAACAAAAGGCAGAGAAAAAATTACATAACTTTAACCTGATTATAATAAAAATATGTAAATTTTCTATGAATCTAGATCGTTCGAACTTAAAGTCTATATTAAATACATTTAAATTCATTGGATATGTCTAAGTAGAAGCTCAAAGTGCATTCCTTAATGGCTGCCCCAGGTCCTCTAAAATGTTTATTACTTAAGTTATATTCATGTGTCATTTTTTATGTGTCATGTAATAATGCATGCATGATTTTTACAGGTAGCAATAAAGCAGATATATAATTACATGCTTCAGTGTTTTAAAAATAGTCTACTTGGGTGCAGTGCGAATAAATGTCAAAATGAGTAATGAATTTAACATTTATTAATTATTTTTAAGCATTCGAACTCTTTGCATCTTATGTGATTCTAATTTGAGGGAGTTTTTTATGTCATGCTGTCATGTCTAAATGAATAGAGTATTACACTATGAGTGGCAGCACTAGTTCATGCACAAAATTCAGATCAGGAAGATTGCAAACAACATCACTCGGAAACATTTTATTGATGGCTGCAAATTTTCTCTCGACGCCATTAAGTATAAGGCCAAAAATAAGTTTGAACCTGCATGTCTTCAATAGTATGTGTAATGTGAAAAAAAACATGGTGAAGTGACTGCACATATAACTTGAAGGTTTAATATATTTGCTTAAGTGCCGTGCTATTTCAGTTGATATAAATATGGCAATGAAGAGTAAACATCTGATAGTCGCATGATAGCTTTCTTCATTGCGATTAAGCCAAAGTTGCATTTTTTACTAAGAAAGATTGCAGGCAGCCTATATACCTGTATATTGGATCTCGGAAAATTGGCAACTTTCTACAGCTTGCATTTTAGCTTTAGCAGATGAGATATATTCTTCAACAGTTTTAGTTGGCTAGTATTTATTAATAGTTAGCTATCAATATTCAATTCCCGATGAAAGAAAGATTTAGTCAGCAGCTATTACATTGAATTTTATAGTAATGGATCATCAAATATGAATGCAACAGCATATCAGCAATGGCAACTTCACGAAGGAAAAAATATTTCAAGTTAGAAATTTGGAAGAGTAAAATATTGAAATAAAAAGTATTGAAAATATGTTGCACTACACGTGAACTGCTAATTTTTGTAACAAGCTTAAGCCAAATCTGAAATTTGTGTATAATTTTAGATTATTTTCTGAGACAACACTATGGTACATCATTATAGTTTGTGAAGTAAAAAGGTAAACATGTAACGAGTTTAGTTAAATTTAGAATGGTATATTGATTAATATTTTAAGATATATGCATATCAAATCGTTCAAACTATATATTTCGATACTACTCAGTAAAAATGAAATTATTTTAATGTAATATATTATTTTATTAATTACAAAAATTAGCCATTTTCATTTGAATGAAGTTATAAATTATTCAGCATTTTTTCTGATGTAGCATAAGTAAATTTAATACTTATTTTTGTAGATATCATTAGAATTCATTTTTTGATAGCCAACGAAACATTTGAACAGATGCACTTCAATTTTTTCACTTTTCAAAGAGCAAACCTACATATGGAATGAGAATTTATCCTGCACCGCAAAAGTAGCTTATATAAAATGCATTGAACTATTAATTTTATTTAGGCTTATATATGTACTATTTGTACCATTGTACTGGTTGGTTTGCCGTAAAAATTGTTCTACACTAAAAACAAAATTTTTGATACTTAATCATTTATCCAAAGAGAAATGTTGATTAAATTAAACTAACCATGAATTTATTGCCATGTGTGCAAAATTTCATTGAATCGCTTCAGTAATTGTACAAATATATTAACCAAATGTTATGTTGATATTTCAAAAATGAAGTTACTCTTGTAGCCATGGTGATTAATATTCAGTTGAAATAGAAAATTTTCAATAAAATTGAACAAAGTAATGAAAAAGAATTTAGAAACAAAAAGCAAAGAAAAGGTAATATTACTAGAATATATATATAATCGTCACTCATATATAAGAAATTTTTAAAATTTCACAATGAGAAAAAGGCACAATGTGCAAAATAACTGTAAATGCCTTGGTAAGTCATTGCCGATCCAGTCCAAAACTGCAAGAAAAAACTGAATTCAGGATCTTATTATATTTTTGAGAAATACAATCTAAGTAAAAATTAAATTGAATAGTTAAAAACTCTAGGAAAGGAAAAGTTTAATAAATATATCTGCATAAATATATATGTATTCCAATGAAAATTGTAACACACGATCACATAAATTATATTGCCCAAATGTTGAACTTACATTACAATATATTCTCATATTTCGAGAATGTATTCCATGCACTAGCTAAATAAATATAAGCACCAAAAATGTCTCTCGCAAAAAAAAGTAGGGCTCTAGAAATATCTCAGAACCAAGGACTCTGCAGATAAGAATAAGACACATTTAAGACCATTAAAAAGTAATAATAAATGCCAACAGGATCTCACCACATCCTCAGATTTTCCTGCCTCAGAAGAAATTGAAAAAGTACAAGACTCGTCATCATCTATAGTCCAGCAATTTGCATTGGCAAAGCGATCTTCGCTGTATTTTGAAATATCAATTGTATTTCTCTTGTGCACACTCTTTTCGAGGGCTAATAATTGAGAAACGAAACCGGGATTCGGTGAAGTCTGACGGCGTTTTCCTTTCATTAATTTCATTGCTTCTAGAAGCGTCATATTATCATGCTTTACTAAGTATGCTATGACAATTGCAGCAGATCGAGACATGCCTTTACTGCAATGCACCAAGCAGCGTCCACCTGTTACACGTGCCTCTTCAATAAAATCAAAACTTGAGGGAAACTTCGCGGAAATATCCTGATCCAATTTGTCCATCAGTGATAATTGGAGGTAATGAAATCCATCGGTACATGTCACGTCAGAAAAAAGATTTTCGCAGTGGCGAGTGCTGTTGATAATATGCTGCAAGTATGAAAAAACTTAAAGAGTTGTTGAATAGACGGATAAATTTGAGACTTACAGTTATGCCCAAAGACTTCATTGCAAATTTGTTGTAGGTTATCTGCTCGCCTCCGATAAGAAGAAAATCTAGGATTCTAGTGACGTCTTCATGGCATTCTAACTCATCGGGAGCTATTGATACGGAAAGACTAAGGAAGCTCGGTTTCCGTCGAGATAGCGTTTTAGCAGTTCCAACACCTTGCGCGTATGAAATGGATTCTAATTTCGACGATTCGGAACTGGGGCAAATTTTAGGGTTCATTGATTTATATATGCGCCTTCTATTTTTCTTTAGAAGTTGCACTATCGGGTTAAGTTGACCAAAATGCTATACCAAACTGCAGTGATAAGGATGTAATAAGATTACAATATTCTCTCTATACTGACAGCTATTTCAATGTGATGAGCCTAAATTACAGAATAATGAATGCAATACTGAAGAGATGCGTTCCACAGTTAACACTTTGCTAAAATTCACAAGTGATCGGTAAATTTTACGAAACCTCTTCAAGTTAAAATTTACGTATCTACCGTCGAAATAATACGGACGTGTTCTATACTAACCAGTCATGAAGTTTTAATCGCAACGTTAATAGTAATTTCCTATTCCGTGAATTCTGGTCAACATGCCGTGAAATGTTTTATATTTTTCCGATGTTATCAGTTACATAAACCTATGACATATTTCGGACGATTTAATTTATCTAGGTTCCATTTCATGACTTAGTTTGAAAGAACCAAATTCATGATTATGACTGAAATTTACTAAATTAGGCGAATGCCTAGCACTTAAGAGGTCGCTGCAACGTTACATTAAAAAAAATGAAAAGCGCGGAATGGCCAGTTTGGACATAAATATTTAGATGAAGTGACAAGATAATGACGAATTGAGATGTTCTACATTTTAAACTGACTGCAGACACATTTGGAAATTGCGGGCATATTACAGGATAATGACGGCGCATTGGGCGTTCTATTATAATTAAGTCCCCAAAACATGGTGCCAATGAAATGGAATATTTTTCTAGTAACGGATTTTTCTGGATTTAAATGTTCTTTGCATGCGATCGTGTTAGCAATATCCTGGTGAACAAAAGCACCTCGATACCATATATATACTTAGAATTGCAAAAAAGACCCTATGATCATTTTCTAACCATAAGATCACATTAAAATAATTGATACCTGCCAAATACTGCACCTAATATCAAACAGTTAATCCCTATCTTCGTGTTTCGAAATGATAGAATCAAATAATCATCAATAGTTTCACTGAAGAACATTCCGCTCAACTCGTTCGCCAAAAAAATGCAGCACTACTCCGGATAAGTGGAAAAACTTTGAATATTGACAAAATTTTTCAAGGCTTTTCTTTTTGGCTGGTTGTGAAAATATTGTTAATTTGTTGAAGTTCATTGTTGTTTTGTGTACTATACTATAGCAAAGCCAATATGCTCATATGTAAAGACCATCTACCTTGATTGTCCAATAGTAATAAAGTACATTAATTAGAGTGAGCTAAATGTGGTCCAAATGGTCATGAAATGTACCTTGTAGACCATTTTGAACTCTTTTCTAAATGCTTCCAAATATTTCCAGTTTATGCTGTAAAAAAACTTAATGTAAGAAAACAAATGTCTACTTTGCAATAGAAGCAGTTTTTAAATAAATATATGAATGCTTTTGAAATCATACTTTTAGAACCTAATACTACTAGACATGTATTGGAAAAGAAAATGGCATACAGGGCTAAGTATATCCTGTTAAATGTGCACAAGTACACTCTTTAAATAGGCAGCTGTAAATTATTTATTTTCCATCACATTGCTTTTATTTACAAATATATTTCAATGTCAATTGATCATTAATCCTAATTTGATTCAGCTGATATGATATTTTACTATGAATGTCATGAAAAAGTAAATTAGAACCAGCTATAAATATCACTGTTCAAAAGGAATGATGACTGTAAAAAGTATAAATCTTGACAATTTTGCACTTTTTTATTTCTATTATAAATATAATTGAGCAGTGTAGACATTAGTACAGCTAGTTGCATAAGTTCTATTCGTGAATAAACTTTGTTTGTGAAGAATATAAATAAATAAATACAATATAATTTCCTTCTCGTTTCTAATTTAGTGAAAGGTAAAGTAATCCTTTGTTGGTGATAGATTTATATTCAATATTTCCTATAAGTTTGTGAACTGGTGGAATTACAGCCGCACTTAGCATCAGCACTACAGTGTGTAAATTAATAATGCATACAGATATGCTTTAAGCATCTAACTACCAAATCTTACATGTATATTCTGCCACGATATAGGAGTACACTCCTTATCTATAATCCTACATACAAAAAAGATCCTTCCAATGATATCCACGTTGTTGACATCTACACCATCTTTCATTATTCCACAAAGTATTTTCTCGGTGTTTCCCAAACCGACATCTCCGACAAACGCCTG
>JAULBW010003329.1:0-22774 GCA_032358265.1 Vaucheria bursata | reverse complement strand
CTTAAATTGAGAACCTTCAACATAAACAACGATGCAGCTAACGTAAAAATAGGATTAACCGTTAACCGGTTAATTCCCAACAGAAATGTAGTACCAATTTATATTTGTGAATGATTTTTGGCTATCTAGTATTATGTATGCGTTGATTGAAAATTTTTTTTTTCCATTTGCTATTAGGAACAGTAACATTGTTTATGAGTGCTTCTGTTTACAATAAGAGTTTTGCACTTCTTGTTTTATCTTTTTGGGAATTGCTGAAAGCTATGCCCTAACTAGTAAATTAGATGAAATCATATGCAAGCAAACTTCAACATGAAATAAAAGTTGTAAGTAATTGACAAGTTATTAGGGATTTTAATCCAATTGCTAAGATTTGATAGATGCTTAGCATATATAAGCACAGAAATGCATGTTGCCAAATGAAGAAAAGCAATAACTATTCAATATCTTTTTTTTTTGAAGTTGAAACAGTAGTCACTTTTCCCAATTCAAGAAAGTAATACAGTTGTTACCAAGTACAGTAAAATGTTCCTCTACTAATTTGGTATCTCTCAAATCAATGCTTGCAAGATAGCAAAATGGCTTTCTTGGACTTGCCCAATATTTGTTGCCATGAAATAAGAACTGCAACAAGGTAGAACTGAATTAATATCTGACATGTAACTGCCATTAGAAATCTCACTGTGATCTCAAATTGAATTGGCATCTGCACTTGAACTGTATTCTTCATCACAGCTTAATTAAATTTAGATGATTTCAGTCTGCGCAATGAGCAAAATAGTGCTTTTGATCTATGCTAACAGCTACATCAAATTATCCTTTCAAGTCAAATAATTAAAATGGCTGTCTTGATGTTTTCTTATTTGTAAGAAAATCATGCTTTCTTTTCTTTTCCTTTCCTTTAATCAATATTTACAGTTGATTTAACAATTTAAACTGATATAATTTAAGCACTTCTATACTATCATAGCTGAAATAAAAATTCCCATGCTATTTCCAAAAAAATTATAGATTTGAGGAAGTGCCATTCCTTTATGGCAAACATATCTCAGACACTTTTTATCATACTAAATTCAAGTAAATCCCATAGTAGATGTTTTGCGCAATTCTTTTAGTTGCATATACTGCACACAATTGATAGAAAAGTTGCCCTATTGACGTTCAAAAGATCTTCCTCAAAAGTGAGATTCCTGGTAACCAATTACTCAATTTGTGTAATGTACAATAGATATATCTTATTCATCTGCAGAAAATTTTGAATATGTTATAATGATCATATAGTTTAAATATGGCCATGTAAATTGCAAACTCACCTTGAAACCTTCAACTGTTTCATTTCTATTCTGACACAACGTTTAGTTAAAAGGTATTTTGAATGGGCCTAATCATAATATGTAAGCATCATATGCTAAAAATAAGTATTTTGGGCTGATATCAACAACAAAGGCAACTAGATTAGTTTTTCTATGTTAAAGTTCTTCTTGCAATTAGTGTCTCAAAACAGCAAAATTTGCCCAATATGTTGTTAAATCAACATACAAATATTGAAAATTTTCAGCTTTATTTCAGGTAACTAAATTTTTTGTTTTACAATTTCTGAACAGAAGTAAATACGCATGTTCTTGGAGCATTTATTACTATACAGAACTTTTTTTTACTCGAATTGGAAAGAAACTGTGAGAGTAATATTCAAGCAACAGGTATCTTGGTAAGCCCATATTACTTTCTTAAGCCTTGAAAATTTAACATGATGAATTTTGATGGACAGCAGCTAAGAAGACAATTTTAACTTCTGATTTGTTATACATACTTCATTTTAAAAAGGTGCAAGGTTTAGGATATTAATCCTACATGAAGTGTTATTTTTCCTTCTAAGAACGAGTAATCATTGCACATTGTAGGAAACTACTATAACATCGACCAATTACTGCAGCCATTTCTGATGAAAAGCGAAGTCTAAAGTTTGGATGCTACAAATGCAATGTTTTTTGTTTATAGAAATGATTGAAACAGTACTACGTTCGATGCAATTTTTGAGCAAAAAACAAATTTTATTTACCAAGCACTTCTATTCTCTACCCAGCAATTATGAGCTTTGTAGTTTCCTTTGTGTATTTTAATGAGTTTTTTTAACTGCAATTTCTTGAAAAATCATATTTTGGTAATGGTTTTTTAACCAATGGGAATGTAATATCTACCACCAAGCACTTTTGAGCATGAAGAAACAACTGCACTCATCAGTTTGTATATCAATTTCGTATCAGTGGAAAATATGAATAGACACTTAAAAAATGTGCCAATTGAATTTTTACCAGCATTTAAAATTTGCTATGAATTTAAAATTCAAGACTTCATTTGAGAAACATACTTAATGAAAGAACATTTTTCAATAGATTTCTGAACTCATTTCAACACTCAAAATAACCAAATAAAAAATCTTTTTCCATGAGGAAAATGAAACAGACAAAAAAAAACAAATCCTAATTTTGAATTATTTCTTTGAAAGGTTTTTCAAATCTTGTGCCAGTCCACGATTCAACGCATACAAATCAAATGGCGTATATCCCAGAACTGTATGCCCAACAAGTAAACCAGCATCAATTTTCCCAGCAAAATCATTTGTACATAGGTCTTGACCTCCCAGCAATAACCCTGGAATATGAGTTGGTACACGGAGCCCTGGGGCGGAAAATCTCCCTGAATCTTGAGATAACCCTGGTCGATAATCGACTTTGCTGAACTGCATCATAAATAAAAATATTATAATTTGGAGTACTATTTATAATTTAAGTTAGTAATTTGTATGGAAAAGGTAGTACTTTTGTTATTTCGTAGACTCAAAGAAAGCTAAAAATTAAAAAAAATCATGAACGCATGCATTTACGATTGTATGAATTTTTTGTATAACTGTTGAATAAATTATATAAACCATTATGATTATGAATTTCTAATTCCTATTTTGCTTGCATACTACTATTTCAATAAGAAATTCCAACGTGATTCTATCTCAATTTCAAATTCATTGTTCTTTTTCACTGTGTGTGCCCTGTTAGGCCATTAACCTGCAGCAATTATAATATCACTAACATGTAAGAATGATGAAGTATTGAGAAAGAGCAAACAAATGCATTCCCTAACTTTAATTCAGAATTAGGCCATTTCTCGATAAAGAAAAATTTCCACAGAAGAATTTTGAATAATAAAGCGTGAAAATCCAGATCGGACGGTGGCTTTTAAATTCCAAATCGATCAACTTTTTAATTAAGAATAATATCCAAAAGGTTAGCTTACCACTATTTCTTCTAATCCAATCGTATTTGGATATACATCGTTCAGTCGTTTGAGCATTCGACTACTGATTTGCTCAATTTTCCCACTATCTTTTACAATATAACGAAAAGGGCCAGTTCTTTTGTCCTCTGAATCTGGCAAACAAGGCACCTTACACAACATGTTATCAGGAATTTCAGTGGTGATGACACATGAGGTCTTAGACGACCACCATTTAGATGAATCTTTGCCAGTACTTATTGCTATATTGAACCATTCGCTGTCTTGATTGGCGTAGTGCTCACTAGAAAGTGAAGCTCCATCATCTCTAACCTAAAATTGAAAAAAAATTATTCCAAAATTACTTATCCGCATATCTCGACACAGTAAAAAATCTAAATTACAATCTTCCCTCAAATATAATACCCTTCTGTAGTATTCTAAGTTTATCAAAGATGTCTTTAACAAGCTATAGTACATTATGTGTTGTCCTGATTTTTCAAACTTAAATTTGACTAAAATACCACTTGAGATATAAAACCATGGTTTATTTTAGGAGCATGTACATATATACAATAAGGTCACTGCCTTCACATAATATAATGCCATGATCCTGTATTTGAGTAAAGAAAAGAGTACGACATTAGCGTACAAGAAAAAGTGCTGCAGTTCCGAACCCCTTAGAAATTATTCTAATCTCCTCATGTAAGTTGAAGTACTTGGTGTAATTTCAATAATTTTCAATCGGATTATCTTTTTATGTCTTTCTTACAATCTCAGCAATAAATTGGTCCTAAAACTGAAATTAAAGTACATAAAATGCACCATCGATATTATATATATATATATGCACTGGCTTAAGATACATATAGTTGTAATTTCATTACACAAAACGACGGTACTTCTGGCATGCAATATAGCCCACAAAAGTGTAACCTTCGGGGGACCCTACGTGAGTCCTCATAGAAACCAAGAACTTAGCCCGCATAATTCAAATCTGGTTTGAACTACTAATGCTAAGATAAATGTATAGGATTCATAATATGTGTCACATTGAAGACTGTGTAATTTTTCTCAAAACTTGCTGAATTGATTATTGCAATGGCTCATTTCGATTTTATTATATATTTAAAAGATAACCACCAGGATAAATACATTGATTCTTAACCAATGAAATTGTCTACTACTGATTTTAATTGTCATCATTAAGTTGGTGCATATATATATATATGTATACATAGCAAGATTACAGAAAGAGCAGCTGACGTGAAATTAGTATAATCTATTGATTTGGTAGTTCAAGTAACTTGCAAACATATTGCACATTAATTTTTGATACAATTCTTTGCAAAACTTTTTATCATTCGAAGAGATTCAAGAAATCGATAATAATGAACGAATAATAGAAATGTTCGGTTCGATCATTACAATCCGTATAAAATTATATTATTTAATCTCTTAATCATTGATTCTGAACGTTTGAGCTGATCACATTTCAAAGAATATGCAACGAAAAGAAAAAAAGTCTTACAGAAAATAAACAAAAGAACTTTATGTATAATAATTTTTTTAAATACAAGAGCAAAAAACAACCAAAAATTATAAAAAGAGAAAGAAAACAAGCTAAAATTTGTGGAACACCTACGTAAATTCAGTAGCCAATGTTTACCATTAAAATCAAGTACAAATGTACATCATTCAAAATCTTAATTTTTTCAGCATTATACCCCAAGAACAATAAAAAAGCAAAAGAACAAAAAAATAAAAAGAGAAAAATTTGTGTAAATACCTGCGTATAATCGCATGAAGTAAAATCCAAATCATCACTCCAATTTCCATTAAGTCCTACACATACATGCACTCTTGGCTTAGCCTCGGTCAGCAGTTCAAATCCCTCCGGATACGTCCCTAGGAAAAAACCAACCACATATTTTAGATATGTATAGCAGTGGTTATACTATCTGTTAATCAATATATCAGATTCATTGATATCAATAACACCAGCAAACGGAGTCTGTGGAGTGTAAAAGCTACCAAATAATAGAATATATCATTCAGTGGACCATCAATTTATGACACTAAGCTCCAACTTTTACGAAATTAACCTACAGTAGTTTAGTAGTCAGTTTACATATAAAAATGATTTTAAGCCTGAAAGCATGATGCTATTATCAGCAAGTTTAAAAACCTCATAATACCTGTTTTCAGTTCGAACAGATGAATAATATGGGATGATAAATACATAAATAAAATATAATTTAAAATCTTTGCAACTCAAAATCAAATCATAATTAAAAAAGAATAGTTCATATCGAATCAAACAAGTTCACATCAAATCACAGAAGTGAAATTTAAAATGCGCTCAGTTCAAACTGAATCAAATAAGAACAGTTCACATCAAATCAAAGTGATATAGTTAGTCATATAGAATTGGAGCTATTCCACTTGAAAAACGGTCATGCTACATTTCATTTAAATATAAATGTACTCAAATTTTATGTTGATAATGCATATCCTATTTATCGCTATTTAAACCTAAAATAAAAACCTGAATCTTAAAAAAACAGTTTTGATAAAAAATAAACCTTTTAAAAAATAGGATTTTATCATTTCTTCATAAATATATTTATGTATTTTGGAATGCCAACTTTTCACAGATAGTTTTACTTTCAATAAAATAATAATTGATAGAAGGGAAAATGATTCAAACCTTATTTTGATAAAATCTTAAAAGCAAATAAAAGGTTTAGAGCCTTATTTCAGCTTGAATCTTATGACAAACTGACGTTAAATTTTTCGTATCAAGTTGATAATTTTTATCAGTTGTTTTGGTAAATATTTTTTCCTCATATAATGCAAGCAAAACTTCAAAGCATTCCATATTGATAACTTTTTGAAGAAATTTGATTCCTAAGATTTTCAAATTCGAAATGAACATACGCATATACATTTCATCAAGTATTAGATGGATTTTGTATAAAATTATCGATACAAAAAGAATTGTTAAAAAATACCACACGTTTAAACAAAACATTTACAAACATATAGACCTATAAAGCTCAGACAAAACTGGCACTTTTAAGAATAGAGTTGATAATAAAAATTTATATATAACTTTTAAATTCTCAACCTAGAATACACAATTCACGAAAAGTTCCAATTTTACTTACCAAATGCCTCCTTATCTTCTTTTGAAAGTAGCTCATCAAAGGTTTCAATTGAACCCAATGTGCTGATAACAAAACCATTTTCTTTGATTTGAATATGACTGTCATCACAAAGAATCACTCCAGTAGCAATTCCATTTTCAATACGTATATGTTCAATAGGAACGTCAGTATATATTTCTCCTCCCGACTCTCGTACAGTTGGTATAAGTAAGTTGACTATAGCTCTGTAACCACCACTTGCATATGAAAGTCCATTCAAAGAATGGCTTAACTCGGAAAAATATGATCCTGCATTAAAAAATATTATACAATTATTTCTCATATACATATCTTGCAAACTTCAGACTCAACCAATTCAATAATAACAAACTTTTACAATAGGCATAAAAGCAATATTAATTCCAAGCTGAGCTTCAGATGTTCTGGTGTACTTATTCGGTGGCCCCGACAAATTTGTTGTACCCGAAGTTTACTTTACATATATGTATATAGCTCTATAACTATGTAGGTGATAGAGCTATGTATATTTTTATTGATATTACAGCAAAAAGAGGTGAATACTCAGTGAAGATGCAATGAAGCAAAAAGATATGTTAACTTATGGAATCCTTCTAGAACATTACGCATTCAGCCTAGTATATAAAATAGTTGCTAACATAATATGCAATCTACTAGGCTTAGCCAGAATATATACAACATTGGTAGTACACTGATATTGTGTAAGTCCTCTGATCTAAAAGGAAGTATGTAGTTTAAGGTTTTGAACTTATTGGTCATCATGATATTATTCGTTTTGGATAAAAATCAATTTATTTAGGTAAAATAAACACCAAATGAGCATTCATGTATAATTTTGTAGGTATTGAATATTGTAGGTTCAGGAAGAGATTAATGAAAAAAATTGTTGCTTACAAGAATTATTTTTGACCACATTTTATGGGTACACCGGTGAACTGCCAATGTCTTTATATGCAACAATATGTTCAACTATGATAAAATTTTTAAAAATATAGTATGTACTGACCTGCTGAAACAACTTCTGAGCTGATGTTTTCGCTTGAAAACAAACTAGACAATGCTGATCGAAGCCCTGCAGAATCAGTTATTTTTTCCAACAAGCTAGCCACAGAATTGCTAGCAAGTGTCGAAAATGTGTCGCCAAATAACTTCAATATGCGATTTGCGACAGCTGAAGGAAATGCTCTGGTGCTGAAGTACAAATTTATTGAATTTAAATTTGAAATTGCATTCATTGCTGAAAAAAATTGTTCAATCTTGTTTCGTTCTTCGGGATATTGTATGCATAAAAGATCTTGAGTGGAAATTTTTCCCGTAGAATGCATAACGATGCCACCTTTTGCGCCGATATGAACTATTTTGTGAGCTTTTAAACTTGTTTCCGATAATCCAACATTGAACCACTTTAATTGAGCTGACTTGGAGTGAGCAACGGATGAAAGTAGTTCAGAATAGCGATTTACATTGCCGATGCATAATGATGCGGTTTCGAACTCATGCGCACCGTCGCCAACAGACACAAACTCTTTGTGCCCAATAGTGTTCTTTGATTCCAATACTAAAACACGCTTACCAACCTTTGATAACATAGCGGCAGTGAATAAACTAGACAAGTTGGAGCCGATGATGATACAATCGTAAGATATGTTGGAGCTTATTATTGAAGGGTCGAATGGGTTCTGCATTAGAGTTTCAGTATGAGTATCTGTTGAGTACGGAACGAATGGTTTATAACCTCGAGGAGTTCGTTTGGCGTAAATTGTTTGGACGTAAATGAATCCAACTATAGCAAGAACAAATGGGTGCATTCCTGAAAGAATTGCGACTGTCAAGGCAATTCTCCTTAACGGCTGTTTTGCCCTCGTCATCATAACCAAAATCATTATCGTTCCGACTAAAGGAAGAGGGCGTTTCCCAAATATATGAAACTCGCGCCAAATTCCCTCGACAACCGCAAAAATCCACTGAACTTTAGGATGGAGGATGTAATCCTTAAATGGACCATACTTCTCATGCAGTTCTCTTCCAAATTTGGCCGCATTTGCTATTTCTTCCGTGGATTTCCAAATTTCTTTGGCAATGTTAGTTGAGGTTGTGTCGATGTTGACACTTCGCAGTTTCCAGCTTTTCTTCGCCAATTTTCGAAATTCTTCACTTTCATCCACAAGCACAGAAACAAATTGCTTTCCAACCGTGGTTAAATCATGACCTAGCCTCATATTTGAGGATTTTTATTTGAAATGTTGAAAGACCATATGTATGATCTTTCTTTCCGTTTAAAAGGCAATGTTGTTTCATAGATTTTAATTGGATAGTCAATTCAAGCCATTTTGTTTGATTGGTTTATAGTAATTTATTTCAAGCGTATCACGTTAAACATTAAAATTCAACTATTTCTGGATTAACAAAATACTTCGACAGAGTGATTCCTAGTAGCAATGAAAATATTTAAAGCTCAAAGATTCCTTTTATACTTAAATTTATTGCTTTTCTCTAAGAGTTCTTCATCATTGCTCCGTTTTAAGATACGGAATGCGTGTCCTTTACAAAGAAATCGATTTTTCATGACATTAGATAATGGATTCGAACCAAATGGACACAGTCACAGCTTTATTAGTGGTGGAGAAGAAGAAAGAGTCGAAATAAATAATTTTTTATCATACTTATGTGAGATGCCGCAGAGTTCCTGGTCGCCGCAAATTTTAGAAAGTCGAACTTCCGGACTTTTGCGCGATGGAAGCAGAGCGTACAAACAGACAATCAGCATGCGAATTTCAAAAGCTCGAGATATTGAAGAGCGACAGAGACTTGAAAACGTTCAATCTTTTCTTGATGGCTATTTACAGCAGGAACGACGTCGTGCTAGTCGTCTTAAAGTAAAAGAGGTATAGTATTGGCATTTATATTATTTCTTCATGTAAGATATCTAAACATCTATTCGCAAACGCTATAAAAGTATTCGTAATTAGACTAATGCACTGAATTGCAGAATTTAATGGAGTCAGTCAGACCTCCATTAAATTAACATTCAATCTTTGGTAAAGCACTCTTGCAATAATTTATTGGCAGACTTTAGTGCCAAAAATCACAAAAAATGTGTGAAATATGTTTTTGTAATGAATGATTCAGTATTACAAAGTATAGACACCAGATACTAGAACTTA
Organism: Vaucheria bursata; assembly: GCA_032358265.1. Taxonomy (NCBI): domain Eukaryota; class Xanthophyceae; order Vaucheriales; family Vaucheriaceae; genus Vaucheria; species Vaucheria bursata. The sequence goes on along the minus strand of JAULBW010003329.1, from coordinate 13,152 downwards.
ATGATCTCTACGAATCTCGTAAGATCCAACTCTTTCCTGGCTGCTATATCACGGAAATAATTACAATCTCTCTTAGGTTATATGTATTAAATTCAGTTTCAAAAATAAATCAAATTGATTTGGGCAGTTGTTTTTTCTAAATACTTGTGTGATACTTTGAGTGAAATGACCAGTTATTTTCGTTGCGACAGTTTGGAACTTTTTTTAATTTTAACCTCAATATGATTTTTAGTGGAACAAGAGGTATACAGTGCTTCGGATATGACGAATTCTCTTTTCATGAATTCCACTTGCAATGAATAAACAAAAGAATTGAAATTTGCCTAGTTCAGCTTGGTATTTTCGGATATAACAAACTAATTCAAAGGTCCTGATAAATTTTATATCCAAAGTTTCCAATGCATTCTTTTTAATTATGTAATTGTTAAATTTTTACCTAAAGATTCTTGAAGCAGCATCTCTAGGTGCTCTTGAAATGGATAATACAATATCAAAATTGAGTGAAGAACAAGCCATAGATGGCGACATGATAGAATATATTGATGGCTTAGAACAAGGAGAACGAAGAAAAAATGTATCAAGCGGCACTCCGTCATTATTATTGAATGTGCTTAAAGCATTGAAGCACCGAGTTGAAGCTGAACTCCAGACCAAGTAAATTTCTTGTCTATAATTTGAACGAATTTTAATTGAAAGTATTTGCTCGAATTGTATCAAGTTGTATGCAATGATATTGAAAAGTGACATTTAAATTATGAATTTTAGGCATTCTTCATGAAACATTGAAATATAACTAATTCGTTGGCCTTTTAAAGAGAGCATTATTGAATCAAATTGAATTCAACTGATTTTATTGGATGATATATTTGTGATATGCGCTTTTCAAATGTGCAAAATTCAAGTTGCTGTGTATGAATAAAGATGTGTATCGATTATTAAATTTTGAGAGGAACATTGCAATGTTTGTTCCATTTCTCTAAATCGTTCACTATCAATTGTAGTATAAAACTGTACTTGGTATCATGTCTAGGGGAATGCAGCTTTAATTACACAAGCTACCTATTATTTTCATTTTTTTATGTCATTGTCTTTACATCCACTGATTTAGGGTAAAATTTGTACCTAACAAACAATAATACTCTAGTTCCCATGCATTGCAGCAGTGTAAAATTGAAATTTAAGTAATATTTTTGAACAAATTTCAACGATTTCATTCATATGAATTAGAGGGCTTCATAATTGTTCTTTTTATAGTTCATTTGCAATTGTAGAAAAATTTACGAAGAGTATTTTTTGTTGCATTCGCAAACTTCTCTATATAATATTCAAGATGTATTTTAATATAATGTAATTTTTACTTGTGCATTATGCTTTTTTCTGTATATTTCTTATAAATATTTTATGTTAGCATTATTTGAGATCTGTGTATTATGACAGTTTTTCAACAAATCAAGTAAATAAAAGTAAGGCGTAATATTAACATATATAAAATATTTTAAATTCGAATGAGACTGTATTTTTAGACATTTTTCTATTGCTTATATATACTGTGCGGATTCGATACTTATTGAAGTATTTCTTTTCTGTAGATCTCGACCAGAAATTCGAATTCTAGCGTTTGCCTTGCGTTTGTCCGACCAATCAGAACGACTGGAATATTTGCAAAATGCATTTAAAAAGCTTGAAGAACTTGACAATTTTGTGGAATTTCTGAGAGAAGGGGTATATTATCTAGATAATGGAGGAATTGCTTTCAAATCCGATATGCCTTACGACAATATTGATAAAATGAGAGTCTTGCTGAATGAATCTGAGAAGATGAGAAATATGTACTTAGGATAATGTAATTGGATTAATAATTTCAATGCATTGTAAATTTTTGTTAAAAAAGAAGTTTAATTATTCTCTACATCTGAATATATTATATCTTGAATAAAAATCATAGTTTTACAAAGGAAAATGCCCACAATTTTAACGGGGCAGAGTAATGTTGGTTTGAAACGATTGAGTTCGATTTTCTATGAAAGTTAGAATTTTGCCCAAAAATATGAACTTTTGTGCTGTGTTCGACAGTGTTGAATTGTGAAGCACAAAAATCACTTTAAAATTCATATACAACTGACTGAAGTGGTGCTGTAGTCAATTAAACTATAAATTGTCATGCAGGAGGTTTAATTCATCAGTGCTGTCATTAACATGAACTACGTGCATGAATTGAATTCCGAATTACCTAAATGCAGCTAGTTTCGAATAAACTCGGTGGATAAAAAACCTACGATATATGAGTGCTGATACTGTTTCATTCTAAAAGTATGCCAGAAAACGCTTCAAGCATTATAGTATTCAACCAGTAAAGAAAATTCTGTATCAGATGCCTGTAATGTGAGATGAATCCTATGATAATTGATGCACTGTGCAATGTAAACACAAACAAAGTCAGTGCAGTGAGAGAAAAGCCATTAGGGGGCATGAACAAAATGCAGGCTGACGCAGTGTAGTGACTTAAGGCATTCATATCTAAAGATTCTGAGTACATCTACAAATACATGCATTTGATTTTTGGATTTAACTTGAATCTATTACCTTATCAAGCTGAAACATGAAAGTTTGGTCATGAACAAAGAGTCATGTTATGTTAGAATTTGTTTACATACAGGGAATAATTTTTGGCTTTTTTTCTTTCAGTAACTTGATTCTTTCATGTGAGATATGTTTCTGGGAAAAACTTCAACATGTTTACAATAAGCTTCTCGTGGCATATTCAAAATGTGTACAACTTGCTATATTGAGATCCTTACTTTTCATTGGCTTAGATATTTCAATCATTATTATTGGTTAGTTCATTGAGGATTTCATTGGTTATATTTCAATAATATCATATTGTAATTGTGTGCTAAGCAGCAAAATAATGACCACACGACTCTTTCTTAGGCACTTTAAAAATTCGATTCAATTGATTAGCACATATATTGTATAAATGTTTCTATTTGCCTAGTGAATTCGACATTTAAATTATTGCCCTTATGACTTCATGAAATTTAATTGAACATATTTGTGCATCAGAATTTGGACTTGATGCCAACCTTTTTCCTTCATATATAAAGCCACATTATAATATAGATTGAATTTTCAAACAGTATGCCTAATATGAGCATAGAATCACTTCATCTTAGATAACATTTGTTATTATATGTTCAGCTTAAATTCGGATATAACACGACTTGAAAGAGCCCCACAAGCATCCATATAAAATGATTCTTAAAAAGAGAGTGTTTCTGATAGTATTTCTAATCTGAAGCTGTATTTTTCATGAATTATATAATAGAATTGTCTCCCCATTAAGCACTTTCGATTTACCCATTTCTAAAATTATCGCCACCTCTAAATTGGTGCCATATTTCAGATAACATGAGTTAATACTCAACTAACACGGTTATTATTTTAAATAAATTTTGCAAAATAAGCATGGAATTTGAAAAGTGTTGTCCGATTCGTGTATATTTTTCACCGGCAATATTCGAGGGGTTACGGTACTACGAATTATAATACATATTTGTAAACAAATTGAATTATAGCAAAAATGACCCATAGAGATTCGAATACTGCAATCACAAACAGCGTACAAGCTCAAGGCAATATTGGTATTGACAAGTAGCTACCATAAAATAATCCCCATAAGTACATATAAAACTTATATACTTCATTTGGATTTTTGGGGTCAACTTTGGTTCTCTTATCCAATACAGATTTTCCTGTAAAAATGCACATGAAAAGTACTTTTGGAACAATGTTTGAAAATATGAAATTTACATATATATGTATGGAAATTTATACCTATGCTTTTACTTCTGCGCATATGTATATATATATATGTCTTGTGAAAAATTTTTACCTGCGACAATTGCAATTAGTGACACAATCAACTTTCGTATACAAATAGTTTCTAAAGTTTGGAATTGCATAAAAGCGCTTGCGAGAAAAGCTGATCCACTGCCCCATAGCAACTGTAATAACAATAACAACTTTATCGAATAACAGTGTGATGTTCTGAGCTCCATTTTATGTAAATGATAAATATAGAACTATTAAAGTTGCAACTTGCAAAAAAATTGATTTTAAAATGAACGACAATGAAAAATAGAAAAATTTATAGCCCTTCATTGTTAAATGTGACATATCAGTGAACTACATATATGCTAAAAATGTGATTACACGAAAATCACAAAATTTTGTACTAGTTATTTATTATAATATATACGTATAAAAACATGGCAAAAACAATAATCCCCTTAAATTAAATAATGCTGTGCTATATTCAAAGAAATAAGCAAGCACATCTTTATGAATCGATTTGTACTGGGCATGCATGCATAAAATTCAACTTTATATAGACATTATGCATTTCAAAATGATAGCACTTGCAATTTTTCTGATAATTATTTGAAAAATTTTACTAAATACGCTTACCGCAATCATTAAATTAGTGGTAAAGGCAAATACCCTTTCTCGGCCAATGCGAACAGTAAAACTCCGAATATTGAACTGAAAAAATAGGAGAATGTATAAAATAGAAGAATCAGTAATAAATCTACATTTTTTGTAACTTTGATTTTGTTACTACAAATTTATCCCAAACTTAATTTTTTTATACAATTTTTTTAAACGAATTGTATAAATTGAGTCGATAGAAATTTAGAAAAAAAACTGATAAGCACTTATAATTTGAAAATATGCTGAAATCGGTTAAAATTTTTACTTGCGGCAGTGCTAGTACAACTACAACATCACAATATCTTTTTGAACTACCCAAGTACCCAGGAAGTTAGTTATGTATTAGTCTATATCGACACAGACTATTATAGTATACTATCGATTACATTAGCCTTAATTTGATAACCAGTTATAGAACAGTTTTCTTGGACAATTCTATATCAAACCAAAACTGTTTGTCTTAGAGACTCTATAATATTACTCTGTCTTTCCTATTTTCTCTCTCTGTCTCTGTGTACTTTAAAACACTAATTTTAATGGCAATTTTTACTACCCAGAAGAGGGAGTACATAAATTTGTCATTGACAGCTATGAAAGGTTCAAGTTGTCTTATCAAGTACACATTTGTGACCTTCAAAGGTCACCACTATTAGTAGCCAGACACTTCGTAATCTTATGGTGCAAAACATCTCAATAATTTTAAGTAGCACAAATTTCTCAAGTAAAAATTTAGGAAAATTTCTACCATGTTTTTTTATACTCTCGTAGTAAAATTAATTCAGTATATTACAGAGTTTTCCATGACGAATAACAAATTCTCCCCAATATTTGAATGCATAAATGATAATATTAAATCTTCAAAACAGTTAGAGTATGTCTATCTATAAATAAAGTATTTGATTTCCAGTTTACAGGAAATAGAAAACTCATTACCTTAAGGCGGAAATATTTTCAATAATAAGACAGACACATTTTTTCTTCAAAACTCTATCTCAAAGGTAAATAGTACCTAACTATATTATATATTTTAAAAAGGTAAATCAGTACATGAATATACATATATATGTAGCAAATTTAAGATATACTAAATGTGTCAAGACCACGGAATCAATTTGCTCTAACCAAAATTCGTTTTACTGAAAATTTTTTGTGGAAATCTGAAGCTGAATTTGAAACATATGACCTTTTTGTTTGTTGACTTTAAGTGATTGTTCATTACCAGCAACTCTGAGGTATGCAAAGAAACTTACTGTGCATACTTGTACGTCAATATTGAAAACCAAAAAAATTTATCTTACCTGTGCATCACCAGTGTAATCAGGAACATCCTGAATAGAACAATAATTATATACACGTAAAAAATACAATTTATACATATATTAAACACAATAAAGAGGAAAACTCTATATATGCCATATAATACTTTCATATGCAGTCACGTAAGTATCCTTTGAAATGAAAACGCATTTTACACCTAGCAATGTGAAGTAAATATAGCACATATCCATGTACACGTAAATAAATCTTGCCTGCATTAGCTTAATGTGCATATCTGTAGGTACAAATTCATCACTAGAAGTTCTCAATGTCTAAATTGGCAATATCAGAAGTTACTACCTAGTTTGATTTGCTAAGCTGTTAACAATTAGCAACACCTTGGACAGTATTGCAAACAAACACCCACGTATACATACAGGTATACTGAAACACACACACCTTTAGTAACGCAATAACAATACCAAATATAGCAAAATAAGCCACCAAAAGTCCACATTTCACATCTTTGAAAGGAAGCATTAGTAAATCAGTCACCATAGCTCTAAATCCTGCAATATATTATATATACATGAACAAATTTAGCTCATAGATTATTTAAAATCCTTCCAGCTACTACAGAAATAATGATTCTATAAGCAAATTTAAATATAAACTCCAAGAGCATCGTTCAAGTAGTACATATGATGTAAGATGCACATATCACCGACATGAACAATTTTGAATAAGAGATTTATATTTTAACGTACTGAGGAAATTAATGGCTAACGTGCCTAAATTAGCCTTATTAATATTGAAACAGTTGAGAAAAGTCACAATTTATTGGAATTTAACAGTCAAATGAAATATGGAAAAAGAATAATTTCTAATATATATATATAAATTGATGTACAGAAAAAATTCTTGGTAGCGGGTAAACTTGGATAAAATCTATCCTTTTGTGAATTTTATTAAAGTACTTTGTATTTACAAGCAATCTTCATACCGTGATGTGCCTTAAAAAGCTTAAAACCGTTTGTAAGGTAAGTATCTAAACAGCAACTTCAAAATCATTACATCCAAGTTCTTTGAAATGGCACTAGTCAACAGAAAAAATAAATCACAGATGCTACATTTGACATTGTAATTCAAATTGTGCAACAGCTAGGCGATCGAAAGGGTAAAAGTATATAAACGCAGTAAACTTCGAATATAACGAATCTGTCGGGACCACCTAGGTGAATGTTCACATCCGAAATATGTTATATCCGAATATCTGAAACTGAACTTGGTCATACTATTACTCTTTCGTTCATTCGACATTCTTCTAGAAAATTTCTTACTAGCGAATTCATCAGATCCAAACTTTACTATGTACATACACCAATAGGAGATAGCAACAACTAGCTGCATCAAAAGCACCAAATACCGTATACAAAAATTATTCTCTTTTAGCTTGCAACGAATATAAGAACACATACTGGCACACGTACCTAAGGAAGGAGCAGCGAGCAAGGCGGTTTTTAACTTAAAATGGGCATAAAAGCATGTATTCATAATTGCTCCACGAACGCCCAATATACAAAAAGCAGCTAATAATGGAAATCTAGGCAAATAAAAAAAATTCAATGACAGCGCTCAGACTGGAACTCGAAAAATATAAAAATTTTATTACTTATACATACAAAATCCCCCAAATTTTTTTTGCATAAATACTCGAAATTAAGTGCAACCTTTCAATTGTACAGGATATTTCAGGAAATATGGAAAATGTTTCCAACTGAATTATTTTCTCAACTTGGCATCCCAAACAAAAAATTTCTTTATAAAAATGTAGTAGTTAGGTTGATTAATAGACTAACCTTTTAAGACGAAAGGGCGGGAGTGAATACATTGTCCCCAAAACAGTGCTTCCTAAAATAACTCCTTGTAAGGCATGAGACGTTAAATTAGGCGGCATCAAGTACCCTAAACCAACACCACTAAACAAGCAAGCAATCACCACAATAATAGCTGCTTTCATTGAAAGTCTTCCACTAGCAATAACAAGTTCCGGTTTATTTACCCTAGCAATATATATATATATATATATTTATGTATACATTGCTGGTAAAAGTACAGTCTATGCAACTAAATTATTCGAAACATTTCACGATATTATTTTAAAATGTGTCCTTTAAACATTAATGAACTGATTAGAGAATGAGAAAGCATCCAATCATCGGTTTTAGTTCTCATTACCCTTTAAAATCTTTTCCTGTAAGTGACATATTTATGCTCGAAAATTGATCTATAGAGTCTTAGCAAAAATCATTACACTTTTCTATATTTCATCAAAAATTGAGAGCTCATATTTGCACTATCATGGGCCAATCAAAATGAATCAATATGATGCGACTATAGTACATAGATTTGCCATTATAAACAAATAAAAAATTGCTAATAATGCCAAAAATTTTTAAAACTGCTAGAGTGCTGGTAAATTATACCAATGAATTTATGAAGCTACTAGAAAAAAGAATTATTTTTTCGAAAAGTTATTCCAATATTCTACAACTCCCTTTCCAGTCCTAGCTAGCACAACGAGAGGATACTAGCTATAGGTGCTTCAAAAATGTAGTGAGGCATAGCTGTGTATGGATGGCAGCCCTTAGGACTTTGTACAATTTGGTACAAAATATAGTATGATGCTAAGGTAATTATTGCATGCTGGATATTCGCTACATATCCAATACATATATATGAATCATGAACATATAGATATTGCAGTACTAAATCCGAACTGTGTATCAAACTGTAAGCTGACAAGGACAACTTAATATGAATCTGATGACTCGCCACTATAAATGTGGATTTCTATTTTTAATATAAAAATTTAAAAATTGCAAGCAATATTTTCCAAAAGCCAATAATTTCATCATTTCATACCTATCAATTTCAACATCTGTAATCTGATTGAGTCCAGTAATGTATATATTGATGAGAAGAGAAGGTATCATAGCAGCAGCAATAAGCGTACTCATATACTTAGCTTCTTGCAAATTAATTGGAAAACCAGTCGCAAATAAGCACAGGGAAGGGATAGACAGAGCGCTTCCGATGAGAGTGTGAGGACGACTGTAACAAAAAATTATAAAAAGACAAAGAAATATAAGAATGAAAATCCTGAGCAGCAATATTTCTAATGTTAAAGATGATTTTTGGTACCTTTAAACTTTGAAATTCAATGCCTATTAAACAAAGTGAACTGACTGTGAATTGAAGGTCAACCCCAAACAATCCGTTATGTTTCATCCAATATTTGAAATTAAAATTTATCCTATCAATTTTTCTTGAATCAAGTTAACAGAATTTCCAAACTACAAATTTAATACCAATTGATTCGAATATCAATTCGACACAGTGAATGTGTTAGCGATGAAATAAGCACACCTGAAATCATAGATGACTCGTAAAAAGTTGTCGTTTGCAGGAGGTTTGATTTCAAAACTTCCAGTAACGGGGAAGTCAAAATCAGCAGCTTTATAAACTAATCCATTACCCGATAGATGTTTATCCTAAAAGATAAATATTATCAAAAATAAAAAATAAAAGAAGTTATTGATATAGAAATTTTTTAAAACTGACTTCAGTATTTATTAATTATGCATGGCAACAATGAAATAATACTACATTAAAAAAAATGAAATATACAATTCATCAATATTCTTGATTAACTAATTGATTTGAAAAAACACTAAAATAAAACCTACATCAAAATGAGGTACAGCGTGCCCTACAAGTCTATAAAATATAGTGGTAGAGAAAATGAATCTTAATCTTAAAAGATGTTTTTCAATATCATTGATCATACTTTATCAATCTTTAACTTCAGCGCCACGGACTTTCTAAGCTGCTTTGCAAGATTTGGCGCATGAAATGAATGTGCATTAAAAATCTCTCGCCCTAATAATACCTACAAGCACAAATTAAGTTATCAGGCAAGGTCTATTTATTACATTGACTTGTTGCCTATAATCATTAGAACGTACGAGAAAAACAGAGGACAAGCGCATCGAAATAGATGAGATAGAATTCAAAAGTAATATTATTAATATATGTAATGTTTACTTTTTCTGCTGTCAGTGCATAGAAGACGCATGATCGCAAACAACGGAAATTTGTTCTTAAAATATGAATGAAGATTCGAGAACTTCAAACTGAGTGAATTCTATTATCCGTCGCAAAACAGTTCAACGGTTCAGCAGTTCAAGTTCAGTAACTGTTCCTTACTTCGAGAGCGAAAAACCTTGTGAGCATGCACAATGAAAATACGAGTTACCAAGATTTTCATTCAATTTCAAAACTTTACATTGAGCCAAAACCAGCACTATGAATAATGGATAATATGATTGAACTGGAAATTATTGATAAATATTGAAAGTATTTTTATGTACAGTTCAGTTGGTCAATGCATTGCACAAAAATTGCATCTTTTGCGGAGAATTTCGTATTTGTAAAAATTAAATTTAACAGTGGTAAATGTACTCAAAACTTGGTCCTCAAAGTCATTCAAATTTGGATGTGTAGAACTATTTTGTTGGCAATGCTGTTATGGGATTACAAGCTATACATAGATCATTTATTGTAAACAAGAAATTGAATGAAGAGTAAAAAAGCGAAATATTTGAAGTAAAAATTCTAGTTAGCTGAATGGATAAAGCAAATAAAAAAGGCTTAAAGCAAAAAACTATTTAAAACCTTTTGAAATGTTATAATAGGTACATGGAATATGATTGCTGTGTTACTTTACCCACCTAAAAAAGTTGAAATAAATCAAATTTTGTGCTAAATAACAGTATCACATTTATATTCATTTTGCCTTTAGCTATAAACGCAATGAAATTAAAAACCTGCATATAAGCAATAAGCACTTAGTTACAAGTAGAAGCATGTATAAATGAAAAATTAGACTTGTTTCGTGTTAAATAATTTTAAAATACTTCTTACAATAGTTTAGTGACATGAACTGATATATAATATTTGCCAATGTAGAAGATCAGATGTGCAAGTAGAAACTATAGCACTAGGCAATTTTAAAATAATATCAATTGTAGCGTTAAAGCATAGATGTTGAAATGAAAAATTTGCATCTCTGAATTCCAGACTTGCCATGATATATCACAAGGTGTGTCTTGCTATAGTATATAAGCTAAAACTGCTAATGCTCACAAAAAGTATAATTTATTTCAAGGTGCTAAATTTTTGTCAAGACAGCATTTAGTGGTGTAAAATAATGAACCTACTAAGTTAATGCCTGGTAAAACTTAAAGCTATCTCACAATTCGGCATTTACCTGTAAAGATTAAGTTCACTTAAAGATGAGAAGTTTACACTATCAAAAGTTAAATTAATGGCTGAATAGTACATAACTTTTCTAGAATAGCATATAATAAGTAGTTTTTGACATCCCTGCAGCTACAATACCTTCATCAGTATTCAACAGAAAAATGGAAAATGCTTGATGTCCTTGTCTTACATGGAGTGTATAAGATTATTGTAAAAACTTTGTGCAAAAAAAATGGCTAATAATTATCCCAAGCAGTATTTACATTTGATTTTATAACTTAAATTTGTTGATCATGGTGGCAATGTATCCACGCACATAACATATGTCTTTTACACTGCAGAAAAAAGACCAGCAAACAAATATTCATGACTTCTCAAGCTGAAAAAATTAATTTATGATGGTTCTAACTTAGTTTTTTAAACTGTAGATTGAATCATAAATCCAAGTTCAAATGAGCCAAAACACATGATTTTGCAATGCATGTGAATTGTAACAGATGAATAAACCATGTATTTTGAAAAATCTTTTTGTTAGTAGTAATTGAATGAAAAAATTTTCTTCTATTATTCTGCAACGTCACAAGTCTTGTGATGTCTGTCTGCAATTTTTATGATATTGCTCTTCTAGTGTTAAGACAATTTTTGCAACTCAGAACCAGACATCAGCACCTCTGAAACTACTAGTAAGTGTTAAAAATAATAAGAAAAGTTCTGAAATATATTTTTTTATTGTAGTCAGTGGGAGCTTATTATTGAATTATTATGTATGACACATTTATCATTAAATGTGTCACAAACTTTTATGAACATGCAAGCAAGCAAGATGTAGAACAACAAGAAGTATATTTACACAAACATAATTGTGTTACTGAAAGTGAATATACTTCATGGCAATACACAAATCCTAATCCTAACCCATCACCATAGCCCATCACTACAGTCCAACAATGACTTACCATAATAAAGAATTCTAATACGCAAAACAATGACTTGTCATAAAACTTAGAATTTCTCAGCTATGAAATGAAATTAACCCCTTAAGGAGTTTGTTTCTAACACTAACCTTAAACATTATACTTTGAAAAAAAGTTAAGCAGTAATAGTTTTATAATAAAAAAATTTGCATTTTATTTAGGCAGAATTTTTAGTAGCACCTTTCACTGTATAATCAATGTCATTGCAGCTTACTGTATTAAGGTATTGGTAAGGGGTTCATTCTATAAGAGCGTTTTTTTTAGTTTTTTTCCTTTTTATGGATCACCTTTTTGTCAGTTTCAGTAAAATTTACTGCCAGTATTTAGTTCATTTACTCACTATACTAGTTAATAATGTAGGCATGTTTTCTGTATCATGTCATTAGCATCTGCAAATATTATGTGCCTTTTTAAAGCTATAATATGAAGGTATTTTCTGAAGAAATTTTGGCTTGTTTTCTCTTATTTCAGCTAATTTTTTACTTTTTTATCTGCAATGGATTTTGAACCCTCTTTTTCTTTAAATTTTTGTTACACAAAATAATCTGATAAAAAACCTGGAAATATTTTCTCTCATTGACTATTAGGCATCACATTGCTATTTGTAGTTGAAAATATCATGGTAGTATTGACACTACTGATGTTGCTAAATGAAGATAACATAATGATTGTATGTATTGAACTACTGGTATTATGCTGCTAGTTGTGAAAACAGACTATACCATTATTATAGATTTTATGTTCTATGACCAAGATTGTTTAAAAAAGGTGACTTGCTGTTTCATTACTTAATTGCTCCTTTATTTAGTTTTTACTGATCTGAAAACTGCTATGAAGTTGTGCTAATTGCTAACCTCATTATTAATTGCTTTATGTCTGATACATTAGTATCATGTAAAAGATATAAGTTTAAACTCAATGCTACGCTTATTTGGATTTTTTAGGACTTAAGCAAATGTAGTCGCACGGGTCAGAATCAAGTGACAGTTCTCAATTCTCCCAGTACCCGGACAAATTCATTGTTGTACGTTTTATTTTCATAGTAAATATTCATAATTAGTACTACATTGTTAGTAGTAGTACTAGTAGTCCGGATGTTGCATAA
>JAULBW010003318.1:4606-22824 GCA_032358265.1 Vaucheria bursata | reverse complement strand
AATCAAACTGTGCCACGCCTGTGCCCTTTCTCTACCCATACTTCTGTTCCAAATCTAATTTCGCAATGCGAGAAGTAAGGGCACCTACAGTTCGGCCAAAGTGCTCAGCCATTTCTTTAAAGGTAGCACCATCGCAAAAAAGTTCAATGAGCTCGGCGTCTTGGTTGGCGGACCACGGCTGATAAGCGGTTTTGTGTTTTTTACGGATCTCATCCAACGAATAGGCTTTTTTTGCAGGCTCTCCTTTCGCGTTTTTTGATTGCGGTTTATTCAGACGTTTTTCCCATTTGTTAGTGATGGGAATTATTTTTGCAATTTCTTCTAATTCATCATTCTCTTCTTTTTCTTCGATCACAGAAATATTGGGTGATACTGGAAAATCAATCGGCATCAATTGCTCTGGTATACTGATGCTGTTTTTAGTGCGCGTAATGGCCACATACAGCAAGTTTATTTCTTCAAACAATTTTGCTTTTTGAAGTTCTGTTGCTTTTTTATCTTGTTGCAAATCGAGCACATCCTCTAGATCGGCAAAGTCGGCAGAGAGTTCCACGTCATCGTATTCCATGCCCTTACAGCGATGCACGGTCGAAAAGACAATGTCTGCCTCTTCTCTGTTGTCAACATGCTTATTTTTTATGTCTTGGATAATGCTCGGAATTTTAGCGCCATATTTTTTTACAATTTCGATCATCATTCCGAGTTGAGCGTCCTCGGTTTTATCGACATAGTCTTCTAAATCCTCAAGATTTTTCATTTCCTTAATGAGTGCATCGCGAATGCTATATTTTTTGCCGAGCGAAAGGTTTAATACATCATACAATGAAGCGCCGTCTTCAGCATAAGTATACGAACTGAACTTTCCTTCGAAATGAAGTTTGAGGGGCTTCTTTGTTTCATTAATATAAGTGATGGCTCTTAGCAAGAGTGTGAGGTTTCCGCGCGCAATGATGGCCTTGCTTGATTTTGCAGTGCTTGCGCCGCTTCCAGTTATTTTAAGATCTATGGCTTTACCTAAGAGTTGTTTTCGATCGAGTATTTGTGTCGCCAAATTTGCAATGTCTTGGTTGAATCGAAAACTTTGTGTGAGGTAAAAGCAAGGAAAATCAACTTTTTCTAATGAATTAACAGCGTGCCGCCAGCCGTAGATTTGTTGATGGGTATCGCCGACAATAATTTTTTTCGCTTTTTGTTTTACAAAAACGTCTAACATAGCAGCAGAGGCATCCTGTCCCTCATCAAATAAAATATAATCGTAGGGCAATTGGTGTTCTTGCATTTGAAATTTCTTGAGATAAAAATCATGCGTGATTTCAATCTCAGCTTTTTCCATTTTACTCAAAAATACTCGCGTGAGTTTTTCTAAATAATCATAACAAGAGTTCACGAAATTGAGGGCCTTGGCATCTGCAATCACCTCGCGGTAATTGAGGTCTTGCACGCGTGTTTTATCGGAGTTACAAAAATAAGCCGAAAATTTTTGGATGTGGTTCGCCGCAATGTACTCCACATGTCGTTCTGCTTGTCCCCGTAATCCTAATAGCTGAACCAGCTCATGCGTTTTATAACTTGCTCTTACTTTATAATCACTGCCTCTTACTACATAACGAAAGGCCAAAGAATGGGACGTTTCAACCGTAACATTTTGTAGCCCAGCTTTTGCAAATTTGCGAAGGGCCTCGTCTTTTACGGTTTTGTTAAACGCGATATAAAGAATTTTTGAGTGAGCGGGACGTGTTTTAGCATACTCGATGAGCGTGCTAGTTTTTCCGGAGCCGGCTACAGCGTTAATTAAGATATTGCCTTGTGATTGAATGATGGCGGTTTGTTCGGGTGTGAGGAGCATGATAAGGAAATTAAAAATTGAAAATTAAGAATGAAAAATTGTTAGGGGAGTAGTAATATTAAATGCTGATTTATAAGGTTCGGAAAGTGGAAAAAAATTATCAATTAAAAGTTAGAAATGTAAAATTGGTGTGGGATTTGAGAATTATAAATGTTGAAATTTAAATTTTAAATTGAGGGAGTTTAGAGTTTGTTAAATTTTTGTCTGGCTTTTTTCGGATAAGATCAGATACTTTTTCAAGGTATCGCAGGGCAATCGGCTGCCAGTGTTTTTAACGTCTGCAATAAATCGATCGGCTTCAAGTTCCGAAATGATTTTCTTTTTTACAGCTTCAACTAAAAGGTCCATGGTGGTGTAATAACTGATGTTATGGTGCTGGCAGTAATCTTTGATGTCTTTAAGATTGCTGCTTGCAATAAAGTGGCTTTGGTGCCGAGCTACAGCCATACAAGCACTTTCACCTTCGCCAAATAGTTTAATGAGTTGCGCATATTCCTTCACGATGGCTATTTCTTTTGGAAAAGGCAGAACTGGAATTTTGAAATGACTCAAAAAATTGCACACCTCAATCTCCAGACCCTTGTTACGGCATAATTCAAGTTTCACCTTGTCGAGCATCACAAATCGGTTCGGAAAAATGCTGCTCAATTGATGAATGCGATGTCCGCTAAGAAAATGTCTGATGACGTCTGCGTCTAATAAAATAAGTGGTTCATTCTTCGGGTTCATTATGTTTGGGTAAATTTTCAAGATCCTTGCCAATATCTCGCATCAAACTGTAAAAGTGTGATTCTGAAATCAAACCTTTGTCCAATAAGTGTTTTGCTCTCACACCATAGTCGCCAATAACCAAACCCTTGTTGCCAGACTGATAGAGCGATGTTTCATACCCTAAAAGCGCCGCGCTTCTTTGTACACCTTTAGTATGGGATTGATAGTGTTTCAAATCAATAAGGTCCATATCGGCTAAGCGGAACAACAGCGCTGTTCTGCTGCAGGCAAAATATTGTTCAATTTGTACAATGGTGCTGAGGCTGATTTTGTTTTTTGTTAATTCATGGCTTGGGATGAGCGAAAGTAGGCCGTTTTCAGGCAATAACAAATAAGCTGCAAAACAATCTGCTTCGTATTCTATTTTATTCTTTTTGTCAAATAAGCCAGTATGCGAAACTTCAGATATAAATTCTTTTTGTATAAAGAGGTGATAAAGTTCGTGTGCAACTGTAAAATGTTGTTTACTAATGCGGTGATTTGCATTTACAATCATGAAACGCTGTTCGCCATGTTTGATAGCCATGCCTGAGAAGTTATCGGAAAGTGGCTTAAACACAGCAACTACGCGCAATTTCGGAAGCCAGCTGTTGATTTGAATAGCATCACTCGGACCAATGCCGTTTTGAGTTCTAAAATCGGCAGCGGCTTTTTGGAGGTAAAAATTACTTGCCATGGTGTTGTTCGATGGCCAGCATCTTTAAATAGTTTTTGATGATTTTGCGAAATGCCGCCAATTCCTGCAGATCATGTTGATCAATACACTCTGCTCTAAATGCTAGTGCAACATTGGTGTGCACGTGTTGTGGATCGGTTTCAAAAAAATCGGCTAAGTCAGCACCGTACAAATCTGCCAATTTTTCAAGCAGTTCAACTGGCGCCTCACGTGCATCATTTTCGTAATAACTGAGGAGCTCGCGTTTGATGTTTAAAAAATGCGCTACAGCATCTTGTGAGAGCTGATTTTTCTCGCGGTAGGCTTTTAAGGTGTGTCCAAGTGTCATGGGTTGAAATTTGGGATGGTGTTACAAAATTAGCTTGTTTGATTCAAATGTAAAATAGTGTAACAGAAAAAAAATGAAATAATTATTCTAAAGCGTTGATTTACTGTTTATTAAAATTGCAATTGCTGAAACAATGAGTGGTACGAAGTGATTGTATCAGAGAGTTATTTTACACAGCCAAGAAGAATGTAGTTGAATGAAGCAGTAAAAACTAGTCATTTTTTTGGCGACGCTTTTACGACCAGAATTCTATTTTTCTATCACGTAAAAACACTGTTCTTTGAAACTTAATTTTAGGGAGAGAGGTGTGGTATTTGATTGTATAAAGGTTGCTTCCGCGTCTGCTTCGGTGTAGTACGCCAGCTCCGAATGATCAAAGGAAGAAAATTTTTAGACGAGGTAAACAGACCTAAGGTCTAAGCCTTTTCAAGTGCTTTCACCGAGAGCAACTATAGGGTTAAACACAACTGACCCTCTATCTGTGTTTTTCCTCCAAAAGATTGATCACATACTTTTCCTGAACGCGTTCATGGTATTTGACACTATTAAATACTGGCAGCCTAAATGTGTTAGTTTTCGCCGCTGCTATATACGCCTAGTTCAGCCTTCTAATATTTTTACGTATTTTTCAGTACTCAATTAATAGTATGAAATTCATCCAAATTTGCTTTTTTCTTTTAAGTGGTTTTTTTGCACAAGCGCAATTTCTTAATCAGTTTGTGGATTCTTTGCAAGGCTTCGTGCTTCAGCCGCATTTAGCCGAAGGGCGCGAGCTTGGTTTGCAAGGCAGTGAATTGAGAGGCTATATTTCGCGCCAACAACGGTACTATATTATAGAGCGTTATCATTTGCCCCAACCCCCACCATTTTTTGATTTAAAGCCATTGGCAACAGCGGCGTGCACTAACGACGATTTTGAAGATTCTGTCTCAGGCAATATTACGTTTAGTAATCAGGTAAGTGGGTGGACTTTCAGTGATGGCACTGTAAATGGTAATGATCATTGTTCCCTTCTACAATGTTGTGCAATGAGTCCAACGTCTAGCGCCATTATTTCTTCCGCAGTTGGTTATACTGATAATTTGACCGCTGCCCCCTTTTATACGATTTACTCCGTTTTTGGCAATGGCGTCAACAATTCCTCAGCTAATGCTCTCAACCCGCAAATAAACGTGCCAATGCGAGGGAATAGTTTTGTTCGCTTAGGAAATTCGACAGGAGATTATTCAGTCAGCAGAGCCTCTAAGATTTTTACTGTAAGTGCAAATAGTACATTATTTAGCTACGCATACATTTTTGTAAACTCTCCTGGCCATGGCTGCTGCCAAGGTACAACGTTTCAAATGTCTGTGTCTTCCATTACAAGTAATTCAACTTTGCCCGGCGGATTCCGCAAGTCATTTGGCTCAGCGGGCTGCAGTATTAACGATAATTTTGAAATCTCGCTTTACCGAGAGTCATTCAATAATGCAATGTATTCATCTATTTCGAGCGCTAATGCTATTTATAATCCGTGGACCCTGCGCTACATTGATTTGAGCAGTTATGTAGGCGAGATCGTCAGAATTGATTTTATTGTTGGCGATTGCACTGCTGGTGGACATTATGGGTATTGCTACTTGGACGCTCAATGCTCTCCTAGTCCGAAAATACTATGTAATGGAACTAGTATAGATACCGTGTGTACTAAGCAATTTACCTTGAGTACAGATTTGCAGATGAATGGTCTAAAATGGCAGAATCCAAATAATCAAATTGTAAATGGCAATAGTATCATTGGTTCTGTTAGTGGCACTTACACTTTATACATTCCAAGTGGCAATAATTACTTTCCAAATCAACAAACGGTAAATATTGTTTACAAACCCCATCAAGCAGTCATCAATCATTCAGTTTTTGTACTTTGCCAAGGTACAAGTGTGGGACTGCAAGCATTTAGTATGCAAACGGCTACGTGGAGCACAGGTCAAACGACACCATTTATAAGTGTCGCTCCTGAATGGCCAACAACCTACACGGTAACTGGCACAGATTTGGAAGGCTGCGATGCATTAGGAACGGCCGAAATAGTTGTGTCAAATTGTACAGCAATAAATGAAAGTGAAATAGAATTAAAGATTGTGGTATTCCCAAATCCTGCTAGTAATCAATTTATGGTCATCATGCCAGAGTACTCTACTGGATGCATGTTAGAAATTAGAGATGGAACGGGAAGAAAAGTTTTTTTACAAAATCTACACGTTGGCAAGAATATAATTCTGACGAGTGAATTAAACCCTGGCTCGTATTTTTACCATATTCTATCAGAACATAAAGTGCTAAAAAGCGGAAAGATAGGATTGTAGTTTTTTCAAAAAAACGGACTGATTGATTCTTACCGAATCATCCTCCTCACCTGCCAGGGCTTTTTCTGAACTTTGCTCGTATTGTCATTGAGCTGCGGCCTTCAACCGCTCCCTGGCTTCGGCCGACAAAGCGCGAATGGTGTGTGGAGGTGTGTACTCATGTGATTGAGTTTTGATAACAAGAGGGATTCGAACCCTTCAGTTTACTCCCTTAGTAAGCTTGTTATTTTTAGAAAAGCCCCGCTGCCCATCAGCAGGGCTTTTTCTTTTTTTAATCAGATCAATTGAACAATTGTTTTAATTGCGCACCAATGTTATTGCTGCCATTCAAATTGAGTTGATTGATTTTTTCTGCCACTTTCTCTACAAACTCCATTTCTTTTAATTTGAACAACATGCTGTTGTCTTCCATTAATTTGGCGGTGTTCAACAAGCTTCTAGTAGCAGCGGTTTCTTCTCTCCTCATAATGGTATTGGCCTGTGCTTTTTTTTCAGCTACCAATACTTGATTCAAGATGTCTTTCATTTCACCTGGTAAAATGAGGTCTCTGATGCCAGCGTTCACTATTTGAACACCGAGTTGCTCTGCAGTGCTAGCAGTAGTTTTTAACACTGCAATGGCAATGGCTTCTCTGTTATCTAAAAGTTCATCGAGGCTCATGCTGCCTACCAATTCTCTTAAAGCGAGTTGCAATAGAACATGCAATTGTTTTTCTAATTCCTTGGTATGTACAACTGCTTTTACAGCATCCACAATTTTGAATTGGGCGAAAAAATTTACCCTCAAAACTGCTTTGTCTTTGCTCAGCATTTCTTGTCCGCTCAATTCCATTTGTTGCAACCTCATGTCAACTTTATTAAATACGATCGCACTTGCATTTTTCCAAAAGTGAAAAACTCCTGGTCCTTGCTCCATCACAAATTTCCCGTCTACAAAGACCAATGCTTTTTCAAAAGGTTCTACTTGAAAGATCCTGATCAAATTGGCAATGTCTTTTTTTGCCATCAATGCTGGGTCTAAGTCAACAATCGGGTCTGCACTATTCAGGTCGATGGTTTTAAACTCAAAGTTGATGAAGCCTTTCCAGAATGCGTGTCTGCCCGGTTGAAGTGCTTCAGTAAAAAGTCCGTTTTCGAATTTTAATACCACTTCATTGTCTTTTACTTCTACCAAGTGAATGTGCTCAACAAAATTTTGGTTCTTTAATAGAATAGCAAGTCCAATGTCTGGTGCAATTTTGTTTTTCATGTCAAATACAAGTACATGATCAGTTGGCCACAACCAGTGTGTACCCTCCGCAAGGACTTTTTTGACTTTATTGTCTTTAATTACTAATGCCATATTCCAGGCTTTTACTTTAAACATAATTCGTTTTTTTATGCACCGCTGTGCGATGCTGGTTACTTTAATTTTTTAAAAGAAGGATTGGTTTTGTTCAACCGCTGCCAAGGAGTGACACTTAAGTGACAAGTAGGGAAGCCAATGCAATTGTTTTGGGTGATTCATTGCCTGATTTTTTCTTGACACGGTATCCATTTCACTCAGTTGGTTTAAGTTTCTTACCTAAAGTAAAAAACGCAACCTCACCTTCTTTTGTTAGACTTTTTTTAAGAAGTGTCCGTCTTCTTCATGGATCCTCAGTCCATTGCTATCCAATTAGCTTACCGTAAGAGCGGTACAGGATTCGAACCTGTTTTGATTGTACTTTGCCATTCAGTCACTCCATTTGGAGGTGGGATTCGAACCCACATCATCAATCGAACACTCCAGTTATTCTGCGCAGCATATGCGGAGTCAGAGACAGGCATACTCCAGAGCTTGCGATACTCTTGGCAGGGCGCAGAACTTGAGGTGTTGATCTCCTCACTATCACGTGAGAAGTCGTGTTCTCTTTTTGAGAGAGTATGTAAAGAACGTCGTCTATTTAAAAAATACCCTGATTCGTTTGAATTGAGACTTGCGACGTTTCGCGGCTATTCGTTTCAGATGCTGCTGAACTGTTTCTGATTCGTGAGAAAGCGTTGCGAGTTGCCAAGCTGTCTCAAATTGCACAATCGCTTCGTCGTAACGTTGTTGTTTTTCGAACGACTTACCGAGTTCACAGTGCAGAATGATACTGTTCACGCAATCTATCGATTCAGCTTGCTTTACCAGATGCTGCAACTCCTCGTGTCGTTTCATCACATTGAGTAGATAAGAGAAGGTATAATAAGCATCAGGATAACGCGGCGCGAATTTTACAGCTAGGCGCAAGTGCTCAAGTGCTTTATCGTAATCACTCAATTTTTGGAAATAGACGCAGCCCAATAAATAATGCGCACGCCCATACCCTGGCTCTTGTTCCAGCACGTCGAGCAACGAACGTTTACAGTCCAAAAACTCTCCATCATCATATAATCGGTCGATGCGAAGGATTTCTTCTTCTAACCATGCTATATTTTCCATGTTTACTTTTTTTAATTGTGTGGACAAGGGTGAACTCGAATCACCTTCTCTCCCTCTTCAGGGGAACGCATACACCATGTCTGCTACTTGTCCTTTTTTTTGTTACCAGAACTGGATTCGAACCACTATACTCAGACTCAAAATCTGATGTCCTACCTGTTAGACGATCTGGTACTATTTGGATTTTTATTGGATGAGCACAAAAAAACCCGATCTGTGCGAGATCGGGTTCTACTGCCACTGAGCAGTTCACGCGATCTTCCGGTCAAGAAAAAAATCTTGAAAAAATAACTGTGTATAAAGAGTAGACCTCATTTATGTGCAACAAAAAACCTCGGTGTGGCCGAGGTTGTGAGAGTAATTTATGTTTCAATTACACGCTACACAACCAAATCGGTCGTCACCACTATCCCGCAAAAGCTTGATTGGCGGTGGTTTGATGGATATGTAAAACGTAATTTCATTTTGTTTTTTAATTAATTCTGCTGCAAATGTAAATCAAATTTTTAATTCGTCAACATGACCAAAGTAAAAATGAGTAAATTATTTTTTCATGTAAGTTATTTTGTTCGGCTGAAGACGCCTATTTATGGGGCATACAGAGCATTTAAAGGGGAGGATCACAGGTTTCAAAATTCTGATAGTCTTGAGTGAAGATGTCGAACGAATGAGTAAGAGGTGTTTTAAAAAAAAATTCTTCTGCAATTTTAGTGATATCATATTGATGCGCGTGGAATGTCATGCACTCAAAGCCACAAAAAAAACCTAGCCACATTTAGTTTTAAAATATAAAATGTATCTGACTACGTGCACTGCCACAATCAATAATCGGTTATATTTGTCTCACATTTTATGCCCATCATTCGCCCACAAGACTACTACTATCTCTACAGCCCTTGGTTGTCAGACCCGCCAGTAATGTTCAAGTATGCCATACAAGCACTTTGGGCCGAGGGACATGTGAGTATTTCTTACAAAGAAATATACGCCAATCGCAATTCAAAATACAAACGACTACGCACCTTTATCAAACTCGGTAGTCGGTACAATCAACATCATCCGTATACAAAAGCAGAGCGATTGATTATTTCTAATTTGAACGACAAAGACATGCGCATTCCGGTTTTTTACATGAAGGTGATGCCAGAACTTCAACATCAAATTGAGCGCTTCAAAACGGAATATGTGTATGAGGATGTCAAAAAAAATGGCTGGTGTTTCATGCGGCGATTATTGACAGCATCGGGACGCAAAACAAAACGGCAGCTGACAGAGTTATTAGATGAGGTAGATGCAAACATTGAGGACTTTAAGAAAACTCCGAAGGTACTACGCGATAAAATAAAAAGCTTAGGTCCGAATATTATTTTATTACACGAAGACACTTTAACCGCATTGAATATTAAAGTGTATGAATTAAAAGAAGTGATGGCGCTATTTGTGCCGCATAATTTTTATTCGCGCTCGGGCGGCAGTTTTGGTACCAATGTGGGCGGTGGCTTTGGAAGCAGCGGCGGTTTCGGCGGCTATGGTGGGGGAAGTTTTGGTGGAGGGGGATCTGGTGGGGCTTGGTAAGTGCTTATGAATACGATTGGTTTTTCAATAAATTGATTTCGGTTTGCTTTTTCATTTTTTTGAAACGCCCCATTAATACCTATATTTATTAAATCTTAGACCCCTCTTCTCATGAAACATGTAGTGTTCTTATTTTGCTTTTTAGGACTTTTAGGAAAAGCCCAAATTCAAACCACGATTGCTGGTATTGCAAAAGGTAAAATGTACTCGCAGTTATTTACCTGTAAAAACGACAAAGATCGAAAAAAGATGCAAAAGCTAAAACTAGCTATCGCCAATCACTCTGAACCAGCAATTGACCAACTGTTGCATTATTGGGCGGAAACCTATCACAAAGGAAATTATGTATTTATGTCGCCCAAAGAAGTCGATGCGGCGGATGGAAAAAAGTACACCACTGTAAAAGTGAATACTGCCGAATACGATAATAATTTCACCTATAAACACTATGAAACAAAATTGGTCATATGGAGTGCGTACGGCAGCTTCGATTTAAATTTTGATGCTGTTCAAACCTTTAAGTCGGGCGAACAGTTAGGCGTTGATCGAACTGGCGCTGACATAGCCAATAAACTGTTGCAGTACCTTTTAGTATATGAATACGAAATTAATGCCGAAGGTCGCCAATACCGAATGGGTCAGAATATACTGATGGGAAGTCCGGTAGCAACGATTTTATCGAAAACCGTGTTGGTACCAACGGAGTATTTAAGTTTAGGTTTACAAAAAGAAGATTTCGGAACCAAGTACAAATATGATTTTGTGCCGGCCGAAAAAATTGCGCAGCGTGTAAAAAAGCAAAGAGCAGCTGAAGGGTTATGCGCAAATGTTTATTATCAAAATAAATGAGGAAGTGAACCGTCTCATGGTGTATGATTTGGAAACCTTCGAAATCATTGCTTGGGCTTATGTGACGTATGGTGACATTAAAAAAGGGACCAAACCGATTTCCTCCGATCGGATGCAAGATTTAATTAAACAAATGGAAAAGACATTTTGATGTTTGGAAAGAGTAGTATGCTCAACTAGATCGTAAAAGAATTGTAAAGAAACGAAGGTTCTTTCAAAAATTCCCTTTTTGATGATTTCTCTCATGTAATGCACTGCATGAAGCCTTAATTTTATCTATCAATATTTTTGACATGCAAGTAGCAAACAAAACGATTATAGTGACTGGCGCCGGAAACGGCATGGGGAGAGAATTGACCTTGCAACTGTTAAAAAAGGGAGCGCGGGTGGCAGCACTTGATTTGAATGCCGATTTTCTAACGGAAACTCAAAGATTATCGGGAGCAAACAGTAAACAGCTCAGTATCCATGTGCTCAATATCACCGATAAAACACAAGTGGAGGCATTGCCCGAACAGCTGATTGCCGCGCATGGTAGTATTGACGGACTGATCAACAACGCCGGCATCATTCAGCCCTTTGTAAAAATCAATGAATTAAAGTATTCAGATATTGATCGTGTGATGCAGGTGAATTTTTTTGGCATGGTATACATGACTAAAACGTTTCTTCCCTATTTGTTGAAGCGTCCAGAAGCACACATCGCCAATGTGTCTAGCATGGGTGGATTTTTACCAGTCCCCGGCCAAAGTATTTATGGTGCCAGTAAAGCAGCGGTGAAATTATTTACAGAAGGTTTGCGTTCTGAATTGTTAGATACAAAGGTAAAAGTGACCATTATTTTTCCAGGCGCCATCAACACACACATCACCGAAAATTCAGGACTTGCCCTGCCAAAAGCGACCGATGAAAAAGGCACGTCGTTTAAAATGATGAGTGCTCAAGATGCCGCCGCTACTATGATTGCAGGCATTGAAAAAAACGCCTACCGAATTTTAGTGGGCTCTGATGCTAGGTTTATGGATGTCTTGAGTCGTTTGAATCCGAAGTTCGCTGCGGAGTTTATTTATAAAAAGATGAGAGCGCTGCTTGATTAATTATTCCGTGTTAATTATTAATTATTCTGTGTTTGGTATACTTTTACACCTAGAACTCGGAATAAGTAAAGGCTAATAATTAATCGATCGCAGAGCTCAATTTTTCAGAGCGAAAGTTAACACCCCAGAACACGGAATAGATCCCAATAGCTATCGGGACTAATTTTTAATCTATCACTGATGATCGAACTCTAGCAGTTAAAACTAACACCCCAGAACTCGGAATAATTAATAACTAATAATTAATAAGGTAGTTAACAACCCGTTAAAAACTCCCCACTTTCTTTTGTTTAATTTGCAGTGATGTTTTTCATTCTCTCAAAAATATTGGCTTTTTTGATTGCGCCGGTGGTGTGGATTTTTGCCCTGCTGTTGTATTCGTTTCTTACAAAGTTTGAACGTCGCGCAAAGCGTTTACGCATCGCCGCTATTACCTTATTGTATATCTGCGCCAATCCCTTTTTGGTGGATGAGGCCTTTCGCGCTTGGGAACCCGTGACGCCTGATTGGGACCTCATGGATACAAAATACGATGCGGCCATTGTGCTGGGCGGTATTGGGGATGTGGACCTGCGATTACAGAAAATAAACTTCGGCATGAGTTCCGATCGTCTCATGCAAACACTGCGTTTGTATCATCTCGGACGTATCAAAAAAATCATTTATACCGGTGGTTCTGGCAGTATTGAATTCCCCGAAAAAAAAGAAGGCAAATTTGTACATAAGTACCTGCGCGAAATTGAAATACCTGATAGCGCCATGATCATTGAATCTGAAAGTAAGAACACCTTTGAGAATGCTGCTTTTACAAAAAAGATTTTAGACAGTTTACAGTTTAATGGCAAGTGTTTACTTGTTACTTCTGCTTTTCACATGCGCCGCAGTATGGCCATTTTTGAAAAGGCAGGCTACAAAAATCTCTACCCATATACCACCAATCGCTCAAGTGGCATCCGAAGACGCACCTTCGATCACTTGTTTATTCCCAATGTGTCAGCACTTTGGGGCACTGATCTTTTAATTCATGAATGGGTAGGTTTTCTCATTTATAAATTAAAAGGATATGCCTGAATTTAACGAAGACCTCCTCCAATTTATCTGGCAGCACCGTCTGCTCAAACCTTTGCCACTGAAGACCTGCAGCGGCAAGTCAGTAAGCATTCTTGAAACGGGTGAACTCAATCGGCATTCGGGTCCCGATTTTTCAAACGGACGCATCCGTCTCGATGATCTCACCTTAGCAGGCAATATCGAAATTCACAAGCGCAGCAGCGATTGGTTGAGACACCAGCATCAAAACGATCCGGCCTATGATCACATCATTTTGCACGTGGTGTACGAACACGATAAAGTGATTCCGCAAAACACAGAATACGGCGTTGAAGTGCTTGAAATTAAGTCCTTGATTGATGAGGCAACTCTTCAACGCTATCAGACCTTAGCATCGGCTCCCAGCAAATTAGCCTGCGCCGCACATTTGGGCAGTGTGTCAGATTTGCATTTTTTGTCCTGGATGGAACGCATGACGGTTGAACGATTAGAAGCGAAGACCCAACGCATTAAAATTTATTTTGAATCGTATCGGGGCGATTTCGCTCAGACCTTTTATACCTTGCTGATGCGCAACTTGGGTTTTAGTACCAATGCCGAACCTTTTGAATTATTGGCGCGGCATTTACCAGTTGCGCTTTTGTTTAAACATGCCGATCATTTGCCGCAGCTGGAAGCCTTGTTATTAGGCGCTGCAGGCTTTTTGGAAGTGCAGTATCAAAACGAATACGTTCGGTATTTGCAAAACGAATTTTCGTTTCTTTCTCGAAAATATAACATTGCGCCTCTGAGTAAAACGCTCTTTAAACAATCGCGCATGCGGCCAGCCAATTTTCCAGTGGTTCGGTTGGCGCAATTGGCGCAGCTCATTCATAGTAATGCTCGTTTATTTTTTGCGCCCCACCATTATTTTGATTATCAATTAGCGGACACTGCATTGTCCATACAGTTAGAAGAGTACTGGTTGCACCATTATCAGGTTGACGGAAAGCTGAGTACCAAAGACTTAAATCTGGGTCGCCAAGCGCGAGAAAATATCATGGTGAACAGCCTTGCGCCTTTTCTCTTTTTTTACGCACAGTACCTCAATAAACCAGAGTGCAAGGAAAAAGCCCTTGAGTTATTAATGGCCTGCAGTCCGGAAGACAATCTCAAAACTCGCCTTTTTGCTTCAAAGTCCGCACTCATCGAAAATGCGGGCAATACACAGGGCATGTTGCAGCTCTTCGACCAATATTGCGATAAGCGGCAATGTCTAAAATGTGGGGTAGCTGCGGCAGTTCTTAAAAGTACATAAAGGCTCTTGGAAGCGATTCGTTTTCGTTTATCTTTGTAATATGATCAGCTCGATAATACAATGGTTTGAACACAGGGCTTTTGGCGTGTGTGCTTGGTGGGGGAAAAAACTCGGCATCAAATCGACCACCGTGCGGATGTATTTTATTTATCTTTCCTTCTTTACTTTTGGAAGTCCGGTCATCATCTACTTCATCATGGCCTTTATACTCGATCACAAAAACTACTTCAAGCCATTTTATAAAAAGAGAAGGCCGAGTGTGTGGGACATTGAGTAGGGAAATTGTAAATTATAAATGTTGAATGTTAAATTGGATTTACGCCTAGCTTTAGGTGTAAATGGTTTATTTCTGTGTGTTTGATTTTCGGTGCCTGAGGATTTTGAGGCAAACAAAGAATTTACGGGCCTCAAAATGTCTCGAAGGCAGCGGGTAGGGAAATTAAAAATTATGAATTGAAAATTAAAAATTGGAGGGACGCCTAGGCAATAGTGATTTAGCCTCTTGAAAAAACTACCCCTTTACCAACTCTTCCCAAAACTCTGCGCCGCGGCGGGTATGTGGAATCACAATGGTACCACCCACAATATTGGCCACCGCAAACACCTCGTATATTTCTTCAGTAGTACAACCTTGCTCGTGGCATTTTTCTAAATGATACTTGATGCAATCATCGCAACGTAATACCATGCTTGCTACTAAGCCCAACAGCTCTTTTGTTTTGACAGATAGCGCGCCTGCTTGGTAGGTTTGTGTATCGAGATTAAACAAACGTTTGATCACCAAATTGTCTTTTCCCAAAATTACCTCGTTCATACGCGAACGGTAATCGTTAAATTCGTTTACAAGATCACTCATGGTTTATACTTTTGCTTGACGTTTGATCACTCCCGCACTTACAAATACGCTGAGCTCATATAAGATGTACATGGGCACAGCTACTATCATTTGTGAGGTCACATCTGGACTCGGCGTAATAATAGCGGCTGCTATCAAAATCACCACCACTGCATGTTTGCGGTATTTGCGCATGAAGGTTGGACTCAAAATGCCCAAGCGCGTTAAGAAGTACACCAAAATTGGCATTTCGAAAATGATGCCAGCCACTAAGGTCATGGTACTAATTAAAGAGATGTAATCATCAAAAGTGTTTTGTGTTTGTACAATGCCACTGGAGGAGACCTGATAATTGATGAGGAAATTATAACTCATCGGAAACAATAAGAAGTAACCAAAACAAATGCCTATCAAAAATAGAACGGAAGCAATGACCACAAATATCTTCACAGGACCCACTTCTTGATTTTTGAGAGCGGGACGAACAAATTTCCACAATTCCCACAATACAAACGGAAAGCCAATGATGAGTCCAGTTACCAAAGCAATCCACATGTGATTAAAAAATTGTTCGGAGGCACTCAAGGTTTGCAAGTGTTGCGGTTTTACCGTCATACACATGGCATCTCCCACGCCTATTTTATGGCCTAATGAACAAAGCCCACGATACGTAATGAAGTCAGGCTGAAGGGGACCAAAAATTACGGTGTCGAATAGAAAGTCATTATAGATAAAAGCAAACACAGCGAGTATCACTACCACTGCCGCACTGCGCACTAAATGCCAACGCAATTCTTCCAAGTGTTGGAGGAACGACATTTCTGCTTTTTCAGCAGCGGGTTTATTTGCTTCGAAGAAGGCCATTACTAAGGCTGCAAATTTACATTAAAACCAAGGGATATCAAATGATTCCAAAAGGCAGGGTTCGATTTGTTGACCACAGAAGCATCTGGCATTTCGAGCACAATTCCAAGCATTGAAAGGCAAGCAAAACTCATGGCCATGCGATGGTCTTGGTAGGTTTCGACAAAAACAGGAGTGTGTTGCACTGGGCTGCTTGGCTTCAATTGCAATGAATCATTGCTAATGGTCACTTCTGCACCAAATTTTTCTAATTCCGTTTGTAAGGCAAAAATGCGATCTGTTTCTTTGATTTTTAATGTCTGCAAGCCACGCAAATGCGCCGAGATGCCTAATCCTAAACAAGTGACAGCAATGGTTTGTGCAAGATCAGGACAATCGATGCAATTGTAATCAAAACTGCGCACTACCGTTCCCTTATGTTCAATCAATACACCTTTATCATCAAAGGTGGAACGCACACCGAGTTCAGAAAAAATTTCTGCCACAATCGCATCACCTTGGATGCGGCGTGGACTGAGTCCGATGAGCCGAATCTGAGACCCTTTACTTAGAGCGACAAGTGCATAATAATAAGAAGCTGCTGACCAGTCGGCTTCAATCTGCAAAGTGCTGCTTGCGGGAACTGGAAGTCCAGATTTTACTTCGATGTGCTGATGGTGTTTAGAGACCGATGCACCCGCTTCACTGAGCACTTCCAATGTCATGCCAATATAAGGTTCAGAAACGGCTTGTTCTAATAAGTCAACTTGCAGACCTTCTTCTAAAAAAGGGGCAATCATCAATAAAGCAGAAATGAACTGACTGCTATAATTGGCTGGCATTTGCAAGGGTTTGCCATGTAATTTTTTTCCTTTTATGAGTAAAGGCGGAAAACCTTCCTTTCCAATAAACTGAATGTCGGCACCCAATTCTCGCAAAGCGGCAACAAGCGCAGCAATCGGACGATCTTCCATGCGCACACTGCCTTGCAAGATCCATTCACCTGGCAATACGGCCAAACATGCGGTGAGAAATCGCATAGCAGTACCTGCTGCACCAACATCAATACGCGCATGCGATTTATTTTTTGTGGCTATAAATGCTTCGCGTAAAATGCGCACATCGTCTGGCTCGTCGAGCGAAGGTGGCAATAGTGCTTGTTTTTGCAAAAATTGGAGTACAAGTGTGCGATTGGCCAAACTTTTTGAAATTGGCAATGCAATTTGTCCTTGCAAGGAATGGGTGGGAGCCTGCAGTTTAATCATTTAAATAAGATTGATAGAAGGCGATGGCCTTTTTAATTTGTGAATCAGAACAGGCGACCTCTGTTCGGCAGGTGCCGATGCCAGACACAAGTGCAAATTGTAAAGCGTCTTTTTTGTTCTTTTTATCGTTTTTCAGATAAGGGAGTATATCTTCAAAGGAAAAATCAAATTCAGGCAATTCAAACCAAGCACTAAATGCAAAACAAATTTCATCACGTTGGTTAGCAGTGATGAGTTTTTTTTGCCAGGCCAAATGTGTTTCCATAATCATACCAGCTACAATGGCTTCGCCGTGTAAAATGTCGGCGCCAATTTCTAGTAGATGCGCTTCTAATGCGTGTCCAAGGCTATGTCCAAAATTGAGCGCCTTGCGTAAATTGTTTTCTTTGGGATCTTTAGAAACGATCTTATGTTTGAGTTTTACACTTTGTTGGATGAGGGCGTCTATTTTTAGGGACGCTAATTGCGACCAAAACTTCTTATCGGCGATCAAAGCGATCTTATAAATTTCTGCCAAACCATTTTGGAGATGACGAATCGGAAGCGTATTCAAAAATCCAGAATGGATAAAAACTGCTTTTGGATCTTGAAATGTACCAATGCTATTCTTGATGCCTGCAAAGTCGATGCCAGTTTTGCCTCCCACCGAAGCATCTGCCATGGCTAATGAAGAAGTTGGGATATGAATGAAGGGAATGCCACGTTTGTAAACCGATGCACAAAAGCCACCTAGATCAGACACAACGCCTCCGCCTAAATTGATGAGGAGGGAATTGCGATCAGCACCCTGCTCTAAAAGACTTTGCCAAATTAACGCTGCAATGTCGAGCGATTTATTGGTTTCACCGCTTTCAATCTCGATGATCTCAGCATCCGCTAATAGAGGGCAGGCAGTAACAAGTTGCGGTAGACAATTTTGAAGAGTGTTTTCATCACAGAGTATATAATAAGAACTGAAGGAATTTATTTTGAGAAATTGCTTGAGGGCTTTGAAT